>PISX010006057.1:88011-101263 GCA_004024625.1 Mellivora capensis | reverse complement strand
CCAAACTGTGGAAAGAACCAAGATGCCCTTCAACAGACGAATGGATAAAGAAGATGTGGTCCATATACACTATGGAGTATTATGCCTCCATCAGAAAAGATGAATACCCAACTTTTGTAGCAACATTCACGGGTCTGGAAGAGATTATGCTGAGTGAAATAAGTCAAGCAGAGAGAGTCAATTATCATATGGTTTCACTTATTTGTGGAGCATAACAAATAACATGGAGGCCATGGGGAGATGGAGAGGAGAAGGGATTTGAGGGAAAATGGAAGGGGAGGTGAACCATGAGAGACTATGGACTCTGAAAAACAACCTGAGGGGTTCTGAAGGGGTGGGGGGTGTGAGGTTAGGGGAACCAGGTGGTGGGTATTAAGGAGGGCACGTATTGCATGGAGCACTGGGTGTGGTGCAAAAACAATGAATACTGTTATGCTGAAAAGAAATTTAAAAAATTGGCAAAAAAAAAAATCCTAGATACTATTTACACCAGACTACTCTCTAATTCCAGAATCATCATGGAAGAGTCAACTCTCAACTCTACTGTAACTTTGGGGTTACATGGAATAGCCGTTTTCTTAAATGCATACTGAGTTTGACAGCTATTAGGGGAAGTGGCAAATTTAGGCATTTTCAAATCTGATGACATCTGTCTGTGGAAGGGCTGTTTCTTTCCAGATTGTCCACCCACCTAAATCAAGATGACAAGTGAGTAGTTTTCCATTTTAATTTATATCTATATGCATTAATTTATCCTTTTAAGAACTGGTTATTGAGAGCTTTTAATGAGTATTCTTAAAAGGGGCGAGGCAGAGTAATGAAGGAATGGCAGTGCTAATTAACATGCCTACGGAGGTATAGAGAACTTGTGATACTGTGTCACACCCAACTCAAAAACTAACCTGTTGGTGGAATGGTTGCTCGGTTTAGTTCTTGTCAAATGTCTGGGTTGGGTTTTTTTAACCTTAGTAACTAAAACAGTTACTCATTTAATTTCATTTATGATGGATGAAATATGTTGTGAAGTGATCTTTTTAGCTTTTAAATCATCAACATTTAGTGTGTCAAGATAAACCACATCACTGGTTCATCTGTCTCCTTGCTCCTCTGATCTGGGCGACATCCCAGCTAATCACATCTCTCTTCCACTCAAGTAAAAATTTGCCTCAAAATCCTTCTCAACACAATATTCTATGGAGGTGACATGATTATATTTCTATACTAGATTCTCAAGGCAGTCCCCAAGCACCTTCTAGGAAATCGATGGACTGATTTTTCTCTAAAAATAAACATAATTGTATTCAATCTGGCATTATGCATTTACTCTTTTAGACTGTAACTTAGTGTTACTTTAATGTTTCTTTAAGATAGCATTTCTTCAAGAATATCTCATGCAATGTTGGTGGGGGCTGGTATAAGACTGAGAGAGGCAGAAGAGGCTATTTACAATGAGACACAGACATTAAAAAAAAAGAAGACGGTCTGTATCCACTGATAATTTCAATAGACCAAGCAAAATGTGGAAATTACCGGATTCTCCAATTCATGTCCTAAAAAAAGAATGAATTTTACTAAAAACAAATGTTCTGTGTTACTTTCATCTCTGTACACAAAACTATTTTTTAATGCCACACTTAAAACAATGCTGCAAAGTCTTTAAAGAAAATATGAAAAAAAACCCTTATGACAATTTCTTAAACTATGAAGTTGTCACTTATTTATTGGGATGTAAAAAGTTCGTGACTGTTAGTCACGAATGGAAAAAGATAACTTTTGGATTTTCTTATTTGTGACCTTTTAAGTTATCTAACATGTGAAAAGACTGGTTGGAGCACATGAGGTGGCCTTTAGAAAAGTTTAGGTCATTTCTAGCTAACACACAAAGAGGTCATTAGTAAGGACATGCTTGTTGCACAATCCAAAAAGAAAAGGCAATTTGGATGGAATAATAAGTTCAGCTTGCCTGAAATTAAAATGTATTTTTAAATATAACTCTTTGAGAACTGAGTTCACTTTTATCAATTAAGAAACCACTTACAAAAGCCCTTGGCCAGACTCAGCTGGTGACTCCCAATAAAGCCTTTTTGTGTATGTAGGAAAGGGAATTCTGGAAACAGCCTTAACAATGTAAATAGTGTTCAAGAAATAAGGCTTTCTGTTAAGAATAACAATTAGGGGAAAAGTCTACTTCTTACAACTAGAAGACAGAGTTATTTGATTTAGAGACATAAACCTAGCTTTCAACATGGTTTGGAAAGAATTACAGTGGGTGTGTCTCTTACCATGTACATCCACAGTGGTAGTTTTGTTAATGGTTCCAGCAACATTACTGGCCACACAAGTATATTTGCCTCCATCCTGAAGGCGAACTCTTTCAATATGGAGACTCCCGTCACTGCGTACAGTGATGTAAGGATTTTGGACCAACTTAAAGAAAAAAAAAAGTCATATTTAATTTAAAAGCTAATGTTCCCTAAGCCAAAACAAGATTTTTTTTTCCAACTGGGTTATTAAATATCTTATAACAAAATATTTTAACACCCTTAAGGGAAAAATGATGAGCATAAAATGTTACAAAGAGTAGAATCCATTATATGTCATCCTGATATAACACTAAAAATTACACGTAGTAACTTCCGTAGGAGTTATGCACATGTGGAAAAAGGAACAAAATGGAGACATCACTTGACATGAAACAAGTGATATCTCTATTTCGTGTCTCTGAGATTTGGGTATCACTCAGGACCCAAATTCCACTAGTAACTTTTACTTTTTACTAATTTGTTGTCTTGTCAAGAAGCATACAGTACCACTTGCAAGTTATTTGATATTTTCATTTTGGCAAACAGGCAGTCATTCAAGTTGAGAGAATGTGATTTATTTCAACACTCACCTTTTTCGGTGAAAGATAAAAATATTAGAGGCAACGTATGATATAGGAACTGTGTCAGAAAAGGTTGGCAATATTTTCTGTTAAAAATGATCACTCTGACTGTCATTTATGCATTTTGTTCAATCACAGGATACCTTTGTGCTCAAACGGTATCATCCTTTGTTATAAGGGCATTTAATTATTGAGTAAGGTCTACTAATTTTCCTCAGGATTTTATGCAAATATGAACAATTCCACATCTTATTCCAAGGAGTCAATTCACTTCTAATTAGCACTTCAAAAAGAGAGTGAGTCTAACTACCCTGGAAAATGGACGGAAAAGTGCTCTTAACTACATGAAAATTTATTGCCAGAGATAGCATGTTTGCAAAAAATTCCATAGAACTATAAAAATTTTTTCAAATCCTTTCATAAGCCAAAGTTATACACTGAAAAAAGATGACACAAAATAGATCCACATTTTCAGATAGTTCATGATAAAAGATATAATGTTTGAAATTATTAAATAATAAAAATAATAAAGATTAATAAATGGAAGAATTTTATGAAAATATTTATCATATCCTACAAAAAGGTTATAAAAATATTTAAAGGCTATAAAATAATTTTATATTTGTTTCACTTTGTACTTATTCTGAAGTTTATTAGTTACATTAAATTTAATGCAAAACTATAAAAATCACACCATTGGCTCTTTCTCCATCTTATTAATTCTGAAATAATGTAAACTGCATAAACATGTTAATACTGAAAAAGAAGTTTTTCTTTTGTATTTTTGTATATTTATTAAATTGAAATTTGAATGGTTGGAATAAATTGTCTCTTACACAAGAAAATTAGAAATGTGAATGCATGGATTTAAAATGTTCTTACCATGGCTGAATTCTTAATCCACCGACGTTCTGGAATGGGATTTCCAGCCAACAGAGCACAAGGCAAGGTAAGCTGCTGTCCTTCCATGACACTGGTCACTGAAGGGCTGATTCCAATAAGTGGAGCAACTGAGACAGACAGAAACAGGTATTATCAACTCAATCTTACCCCAAAGGAAGACAAACATCCTTACAGGCCAAGATTATGCTCTTTAAAAAGTTGAATTTTCAAGAATAAGATTTTTAAGTATAAATGGGTTTGAATTCAAAGGCAGAGATAAAAGAACCTTCTAAGAGAGAATGGCAAGATTCAGCATAATCTCTTCCAGTCCCGTCCATGTTGATACAATACCCAACTTTTGTATCAACATGGACGGGACTGGAAGAGATTATGCTGAGTGAAATAAGTCAAGCAGAGAGAGTCAATTATCATATGGTTTCACTTACTTGTGGAGCATAAGGAATAACACGGAGGACATGGAGAGATGGAGAGGAGAAGTGAGTTGGGGGAAATCAGAGGGAAGACGAACCATGAGACACTGTGGACTCTGAGAAATAAACTGAAGGTTTTGAAGGGGAGGGTGGTGCGGGGATGGGTGAGCCTGGTGGTGGGTACTAAGGAGGGCACGTATCGCATGGAGCACTGGGTGTGGTGCATCAACAATGAATCTTGGAACACTGAAAAAATTTTTAAAAATTAAATGATTTAAAAAAGAGAGGGCAGATAATCGTATAGAAGTAGAGAAAGTAAAAAAGAATTAATCTATGGCATGGAAGGCCAGAAATACCAAGCTAAGAAATGTGCAATGTATCCAATGGACAAATGGGAAAGGGACTGAGAGCACTTACAAATTTAACAAGTGGGATCATCAGAACAATTCTCCAGAAATATTAATCTGCACACTGTGACTAAGACTTATAGGAGAAGGGAAAGACCGGAAAGGATGAGATCAATGAGGAGGCTATTATAACAGCTCAAGCAAATAAAAGGAGATGTACTCTGCTAGATGTAAATATGTTCTTTTCTAGGAAGTAATAAATTTAAAACAAATCAAAGCAAAATCCCTATATATTCTATTTGGAAAACTTAAATATGTAGATGAATAAAGGGAGATATACAAAGAAAATTTTATAAATACATATTAATGAGAAACAGGCACTGTTTAGCATTTACTTTAAATTTACATTTACATTTATTTACATTTACATTAAATGCTGTAATAATTTGGACAATGTAGTACTAGTGCATAAGTAGAATTCCAAGGAATAGACATAGGAATACAAATTTAGCATGTGACCAAATGGGTATTTTAATCGGTAGGAAGAGAATATTCAATAAAAGATAATGAAACAAATGTTCTACCACTTGGAAATAAATGATATTTTATCCTTACTTCCTGTTATATCTAAAAATAATTTCATGTGGACTTAAAATGAGAAGTGTTAAAAAGGGAATCAGGAAAGAATGCCATTCAGGGAAATACAAATCAAAACCACAATGAGATACCACCTCACACCAGTCAGAATGGCTAAAACTAACAAGTCAGGAAATGATAGATGTTGGCGAGGATGCGGAGAAAGGGGAGCCTTCCTACACTGTTGGTGGGAATGCAAGCTGGTGCAGCTACTCTGGAAAACAGCATGGAGGTTCCTCAAAAAGTTGAAAATAGAGCTACCCTACAACCCAGCAATCGCACTACTGGGTATTTATCCTAAAGATATAAACGTAGTGATCCGAAGGGGCACGTGCACCCTAATGTTTATAGCAGCAATGTCCGCAATAGCCAAACTATGGAAAGAACCTAGATGTCCATCAACAGATGAATGGATAAAGAAGATGTGGTATATATACACAATGGAATACTATGCAGCCATCAAAAGAAATGAAATCTTGCCATTTGCAATTACGTGGATGGAACTAGAGGGTATTATGCTGAGCGAATAAAGTCAATCAGAGACAGATAATTATCATATGATCTCTCTGATATGAGGAATTTGAGAGGCAGAGTGGGGTGTTGTGGGGGTAGGGAAGGAAAAAAATGAAACAAGATGGGATCGGGAGGGAGACAAACCATAAGAGACTCTTAATCTCATGAAACAAACTGAGGATTGCTGGGAGACATGGGAGTAGGGTAAGGGTGGTTGGGTTATGGACATTGGGGAGGGTATGTGCTATGGTGAGTGCTGTGAAATGTGTAAGCCTGATGATTCACAGACCTGTACCCCTGGGGCAAGTAATACATTATATGTTAATAAAAATAATTGAAAAAAAAAAAAGAATGCCATGACTCTAATGTGTATATGTATGTATTTATATTTAGACAAATCAATTTATTCAAGTTGATGTTCATTTCTTCAAATGGAAGATAAGGAACTTAGAACAGATGGTATGTAAGGTTATTTCCAGCTTTAATATCCCATGAAATATGAAATAGGGTGGGGGATAGAAAACTAATTTAGTAGTCAAATATTTACCTGTTTTTTGTTTGTTTGTTTAAAGTGGCAAAGGCAAGAGACGATGTAATAAAAGAAGTCTGATGACTTAGATGAGCATGATATCAAAGCACCTAACTAATCTTACCAAGTCCTGTCACTGTTATTGTTGTCTGGGACTGGATCTTTCCAAACTGGTTTTCAGCTTCACAAATATAGGTTCCTTTATCGTTTGCCCATATATCTAAAAAGAAGAGATCATTTACTCATTCAGCACCATCTATGAAGCACAACTATGTGCGAGGCACAGTGCACAGACCTGTGGGTAGAAAATGTGTAGGTGCTGTCTTCTGGTAGTTCCCACTCCAGGAGAGGAGACGTACATAAAACCAACAATCATACCACAGTGTGATAAATACTGTAATATGCATTTCAAGCAATGAGCTGTGGGAGCGCATAGACAAAAGAGACTGATGGCATGTAGAGGACTTAGGGGAGGAGTTGCAGAGAAGGTAGGATACAAGCAGGTAAATTAATAAATAAATAGCAGGTAGACTAGGGGAAGGGCAGTCCAAGCCCAACAGGCTGCAAAGATAAAAGCATAACTTGAAAAATCAAGGTCTGTGCAAAGAATAGAAAGCTGCACTACCAAGGTATCCTGCAGCAGCACCCTGGGGGCATTCAGAAGGTTTGCAAGAGAGATTTTTTTTTTTCAGTTGGCTCAGTGACTGGGGCAGTACATTGGCACTTAGTGCAAAAACTGGTGAGGCCATACAGTGGGGGCAGATTCATGAAAGGAACAATTATCCCAAGTCCAGTAAGAGTTTTGAAGATCCCACTGGAAATCCATGGATTTGATGACTTTGTTTATAAGTACATCACAATTACATTTACCAGTTCTTATGTCTGAGCTGTCAAATTCATGGGGAGGTACATAAACATGAATGTACATTATGTAGACATTGCCAGGGTAGACATAAATGTAGACGTTTACCTATTGGGATACCTGCTGTTTCAATAAAAATTACTTTATTTTCCTCTGTACTACATTTTCAGTGTTAAAATAGTTATTACTGTGTAGGTAAATAAAAAATATAGACTTTATTTCAAGACAGTAAAAAGAATATTACAAAGTATTTTTAATTAAGGAAGGTGTTCGGGGATCAGGATGAAGACTACTAGGTTAAAGGTCGTGTGAACACAGTCAGGAGACAAGCTAAAGACACAGTTTGGTGCCTTGTCAAGTGTGGCTTGTCTTGTGAGCAATAGGGGAGGCAACGGAAGATGTTAAATAGGGAAATGGCTGTCATCTTTGCAAGTATCTTAACTAAATAAGCACAGTGTAAACTCCTGAAAAGATCTGACAGAGAAAAATGTAGCTTTCCATTTTAAACAGTTCCATATTCTCTCAGAGAAAGAGCAGTGACAAAGCTTCTACTCCTCTGCTAACCTTTTACATACAACTGCAGAATGGCATCTGGTAAACTCAGGCAGTATCTACTCTGAACAACAGCAAATATTCACTTGCAAAGGAAAATTCAGCAAATCATCTGGTTAATAAGGCACACATTGTTTCTATCCAAGATATTTTTCCTATTATTAACTCTCGGGCTAATTTGTGTAGACATATATAAAACAACAGAGAACTGTTTCTAATCACTACTTTCCTTCTAGATCGTTAAATTTGGATACTTGGGCAACCACTTGTCAATACATCACCTTCTTTTATTCTTCCCTTTCTACATCTCCTCTAACTGATTTGTTTCAGGTCCAATTTGTTTCCTGTTGGGCTTTTCTCATCACTACTATCACCCCACCAGCATAACTCTGAGAGCCTCCCCATTTTCCTTCTCATCTCTCCCACCTTGCAGAGCGGTTGGTCTGAAATAGTATTTCATGTGCCCTTTCCTGCAGTGAAGCTTGGAGGGTTGTTTTCTACCTCATCAAAGCATTTCTTCACCTGCACATTCCAGATCCTGCATGATCTGACCCAGGAGGTACTTGTGTGGCCATCCCCTTAGATGGTGGATTGTAAAATGCCCAAGTGAGGGACCCCACACATGGCTTCTGTCTTCACCACAGAGCCTGGCTGAGAGCTGAATACTTAAGCACTTATAATTAGTTTAATTTGTATTTGGAAGTTTAAGAGGCTAATGGACATTTAATATTTAATAAACATGGAAATCATTTATTGGAGCCTTGCTACAAAATAACCCCAAAGATGCAATTACTCTTTAAAAAAACAGTTAGTCACTAAATGATTTTATCCCTCCAGTGCCACTATTCAAACATTCTAAACATTATTTTAAAAAGTACAAAATGTTTACAAATATCTGAATGTTTAATAGCTTATAGGCAAAATTTTTGGATGCTGGAGTCTTTGACGTTTTTTTTTTCCCAATCTTCTGCTCCAGGTAAATATCACTTTTAATCAAGGAGCTTCCAGAGGGTATAAAGTCCCTAAGCATATGGTTATGTATTAGTGGTCAAAAAAAATTCATTACAGTTAACTAACTCATAACATTTTACCTTTCTATACAGCAGTTGGTACAAGAGTCAATAAAATGTGATCACTTATCCACCTAGAAGCCCAAGTGACTCCATTTGCAATAAGAAGCAGTGAGATAGGAAGAAGTCACATTGTTTCATAAGCCTTTATGATATGACATATATTTGAATAAAATATAACTTATTTATGACAATTCTGAAATATAAGAATTCAATACTCTTTTAAAGGGAAATGTAACAAACACAAAATGTGTTGGCAAGATCAATTCACAATTTTAAGCAGACTAATCCGTATGTATAGAACATGAAGGTATAATATATATGTACATACTTGTATAAAATATATTTTCTTTAACCTACTTGAAATAAAGAGAGCTCCTGTTCTTAGTTGGCTGATGGAACTCACTGAAAAGGGTCTTGAGAAGATTGGCATGTTGTCTGATCTCTGCCATTTAATCTTTGGTTCTGGATAACCCTGGACATAGCAAGGTAATGTCACGTTTGAGCCAATTTCCACAGAAACATCAGCAGGTTCTTGTATGAAAACTGGAGGTGCTAGAAGATATTTAAAGCAAACAAGCAAAAAAAAATTCATTGGGATAGCGTACAGGCACATTCAGTATAAGTGTCATTATTAAACTGTCAACAGATTGAATCTGAATCAAGGTATTGGTTACATAATATTTTAAGTTTACCCTTTAAGTATTCCTGACTGCCACTGAAATAGCAGATATTTCTTTTTTGCTTTATAAATGAAGAGAAGCACAAAGAAGTTCAACTACTTCCTTAAAGTGATAAATGATGAAGAGAATGGAATTTAAGAGTGGGAATTTAAATCAAGATTACTTTAAATAAAGAGAATCTTTTGTTTTAGAAATTTGTTTTCAATTTCAGTTTATGTCATACTGCTCAAATCTTGGAACTTTCTTTTAAAAAGTTTGCCTTGTAATGAAATATTTTTTACACTTTCCAAAACTTAGCTTCTTTTGGTCAAATTTTTAAAGAACTGAATTTATACCAGAAGTCATTCTTTAATTGATCACTGTAACCAGTTAATAGTATTTAATCTTAAACTATATTGTTGTTCTAGATCACATCTAGATCATTGCTTCTCAATACCTTTCACTTCTAAAATACATTTTTGAGTTAAAGGAATTAGAGCTTGAGAATCATAGTTTCTGATAAAAAGAGAGTAATGAGAGCTTAATATCTTAGAGTTAAAATTGATACAGAAATTATAAAATTATAGATCAAAAGGCTACAGTTATCCACATAATTTAGGTAAACACAGAAGCCAGGAGGAAGAACTAGAAATGTGTCATGGGCACAACTTGGAAAACATGGGAAAGCAATATAATTGGAGAAAGCTGTCAGCAAGCCCAAACAGATGAGGCAGCGAGTATGTCTAGCCCCTAGAACTTATAAGTAATGATGTATGAGATACCAGACAGGGAAAAACATATAGGATGCTACTGGAGGTAATTCATGAAACCTGCTCATATAGGATTCTTTTTTAAAAATTCTATTTGTTTATTTGAAAGAGAAAGAGAGACAGAAAGAGCACGTGTTGTTGTGGGGGCAGGAGGACCAGAGGGAGAGGGACAAGTAGACTCGGGCTGAGTGCGGGGCTCTATTTCACAATCCTGAGATCATGACCTGAGCCAAAATCAATAGGTGGTCTCTTAACCAACTGAGCCCCTCCTCTAACTGAGGGGCCCCTGCCCAAATAGGATTCTAAGAGGAAGAGGGAAGACAGGGCTCCTTGATAAGGTCAAAGGTAAATATTGCTTAGAAATTCAACTCACACTTACAAAGTCAAGTGCTGTTGTTAAGTGCTTTCCATGATTTTTCTCATTTATTTTCATAATATCTTCAAAATATCCTTATGGGGTAAGTACTATCATTACTTTACAATTTTCTCATTTATCTTCACAATATCCTTATGGGGTAAGTACTATCATTACTCTAATTTTGTAGATGAAGAAACTGAGACAAGATAGTTAATTTGTTAAGTGTCACATGGAATTGAAGAGTGGAGGTAGGAGGGGCACCTGGGTGGCTCAGTGGGTTAAAGCCTCTGCCTTCGGCTCGGGTCATGATCCCAAGGTCCTGGGATCGAGCCCCACATCGGGCTCTCTGCTTAGCAGGGAGCCTGCTTCCACCTCTCTCTCTCTCTGCCTGCCTCTCTGCCTATTTGTGATCTCTGTCTGTCAAATAAATAAATAAAATCTTAAAAAAAAAAAAGAGTGGAGGTAGGATTGAAAACCAGATTGATCCTGGTAATAATTCTTTGTCATTTTACCAGCCTCCCTTTTTCTATAGGTTCTTACAATTGCTCAAAGTCAAGTTGTTTAGCAGGCTAATAAAAATGGGTGCAGAGAGCACTTTTTTCCTTCTCATTGGGAATTCTGGGACTCCGATGTACGGTTGTCTCCCAAGCAGCCTTAGTGCTTTTATTAGCCGGGGCTAACGGAAATCCTCTAAGTATGCAGCCTCATCTCCCATCATCTCCCTACAGAAATCTTATTCTCTGGACAATTTGAACTCTTCACTTTTCTCCAAACAAGGATTGACCTTTTTTTTTTTTTTTAAAGATTTTATTTATTTACTTGAGAGAGAAAGAGAGAGCATGAGAGGGGAGAGGATCAGAGGGAGAAGCAGACTCCCCACTGAGCAGGCAGCCCAATGTGGGACTCGATCCTGGGCCTCCAGGATTATGACCTGAGCTGAAGGCAGTCACTGAACCAACTGAGCCACCCAGGTGCCTCAAGGATTGACCATTTTTATATCAGTGCCCACGTGTTACTGCCATCCCTTTCAAATGCAACATTGGTTGCTGATCTCTGGCTATTGAAATATTGACAATTCTTTAATCCAGTTCAAAAGGTCCCTCCTCAATGCCATCTCTCATCCTTGCAGACAGACATGATTTCTTCCCTCTGAACTCACTCTGTATCACTCTCATAGCAATGGCCACATTCTGCCTTTTATTAGACTGATTTTTCCCTAGAGAGTTCATGTTTGCAACCATATTTTATCCTTTATAGCAACTAACATAGTACTTTGTGCATTATTCAAGGCTGCTATATATCTGTGAATTATTGAATCAATATTAAAACACTTCAACAATAATCTAGTGTGTGTATTTGTATATGTGTGTAAGTGTATGGTGATGATAACAACCTTGATCCCATACATTTGAACTTGCACTTTTGAAGAAAACAGGCAACTTCAGAAACCTTATTGCTTGCTTACTGAACCTAAATAAAATTAAGTTAAACCCACAATTGAGTAACATGTTTTTAAAAAGAAAAAAAAAAAAACAAAGAAGTGTGGAATTTCTCTTAATCTACCTCTACGGGAACTTGGCTTATAAAAATAATAGGCAAAATAAGTATATTTAGAAAAAAATTTATAAAGCAGCTCATTGTTTGCCTTAGGTATAAAGCGCTAGTTACTTTTCTCTAGAGTGATAGTAATCATTTATTCCAGAGCCAGTTTCTTTTATGAAAAAAAAGACATTAAGTATAAAAAAGTCTCAGGATGTATTCGGTGCAGATTGTGGGCAGGTGGATGTGAAAATGGGGCAGAAAGTAAATTCCAGAAGAACAAAAAGATATGCAGTAGCCTGGGATTGACCAAATATCTGGGAGGAACCCAAGCTTACTGACACAACAGAACATAGCCATCGGTGAAAATGGAGACAAATCAGAACTTTCAGAAGTAAGAAAGCCAAGAACAAACTGGACTGAAAAAGGACAAGCAGAGTTCAGGTTATGCCCATAAAACTCAATAAAGACAGGAGAAGTCACTTGCGGTGAAGAAGCTTTGGGAACAGTGTCAGGCACAAGACAAGCGAAAGGTTCGGGAATATACGAACTGGTACCAGAAAACAAGGCAAATGAGAGTACCAGGCACTAGGGAAGCAGCCAAGACAGCATCAATGACAAGCAAACCTCAAAAATGAAGCAACTCCTAACCCAGGCCAAGAAATCTTTTAAATACTTCCTACTCCTGAGTGTGGCCAATTTGGACTCCAAGTGAATTATACTGGGTGGATGGTAAACAGATTAACGGGACCGGGGAAGGGGCGGCAGTGATTGTAGTACAAAACAAGGGACTTGGACGGGGGAGGCCATGTTGCTTTCGTGGTTTCGAAATGGCAGTTCCATTATTTCTTTGTCTGTAAAACTGGAAAATTATTTTGCCTTCCCCAGTCTAAATCTCTCCATGAACAAAAAGGAGGTAACAGTATTCCTATCTGGTGATGTTAAAAGAGGTAGTCTTGTGAAATAAGTCAATCAGAGAAAGACAACTATCATATGATATCCCTGATATGAGGAAGTAGAGATGCAACATGGGGGACTAGGGAGGTAGAAAAAGAAGAAAAGAAACAAGATGGGATTGGGAGGGAGACAAACCATAAGTGACTCTTAATCTCACAAAACAAACTGAGGGTTGCTGGGGGGAGGGGGTCGGGAAAGGGGGGTGGGGTAATGGACATTGGGGAGGGTATGTGCTATGGTTAGTGCTGTGAAGTGTGTAA
>PISX010006057.1:0-87911 GCA_004024625.1 Mellivora capensis | reverse complement strand
TATATATATATACGTATACATATATATATATGAAAAAAAAAGAAATAAAAAGATCTTTAAAAACTTTTTAATGAGGTCTTTCTTTTCTTGCATCTGGATTTTGAATTATAGGTAAAAAGCCTTTTTTCACACCCCAGTAGAAAAGGAATTTATCTGCATTTTCTTTTAGTACTTATTTGGGTTTATTCTTTACATCAAGATCTCTACTTCCTGGGACGCCGGGGTGGCTCAGTTGGTTAAGCTGCTGCCTTCGGCTCAGGTCATGATCCCAGTGTCCTGGGATCTAGTCCCACATCGGGCTCCTTGCTTGGTGAGGAGCCTGCTTCTCTGTCTGCCTGTGCTCACTCTCGCTCCTCTCTCTCTGACAAATAAATAAATAAAATCTTTAAGAAAAAAAAAAAAGGTAGTCTTTAATCATTCAGCATGTAGTCATCACCAAAATGTTAACTATCATTGCTTACAAATATTGTTGGTAATTTATTAAATCTTAGCTCCAAAATTTAATATATCTATTATTAATTTCAATTTCAGCTTCTGCATACGGTCTGTCAGGATCATGTTGGACTCACCGGGATCCCCTAAATATTTGTGTGCACACCCCTTGAGAACTGCAGAATTAACACCCAGTATGGCTTTGTTGTCACCTGCTGACAGGTATGGCAGTGGGCACATATCACTTTGAAAATAAAGAAGTTACAGGTTGACCATGTTGCTCTGAAAGCTATTCCATAAAATTATTCTAGTTCCTTCAGTGGTAATTAAATATATATCCACTAAAGCAATTCTCGCGTTAGATTCGTCAAACAGAGATTCTGTTTTCTAAAATGGCTGAACACACTGTTTCGGTTCTAACAAACCACAGAACACAAAACCACAGCCTAAGGCTGAGATCCTGAGCGGTGTGGAATACTGCAAGTGAAATCGCTGCCAGGCCAACTTTTTGTTTGATGTAGCCAATCTTCTTCTCTTCCAAATGACTTCACAATTCACTACCTCTTTTTTTAAAAAAGGATGAAAAGCACTGGTAATTTTCCCTGCTGACCTGAAATGTCCATAACTCAGAGCCATGATAATGAGAAACAGGAAAGAGGAGACTCAGTACAAGAAGCTCTAACTCAACAATAATATTGAACAGCTTTTTTATTATTGTTTTTTTGATCTCATATTGGTGTAAGGTAATAGTCCCACAAAATAGCCCAACAGCTACATGATCGGGATAAAGGCAGGTTTTTCTTTTTAAGTAATCAGCTACCTAAAATTATGCCCGATGGTTTTGGAACACAAATGAATAATTTTACGCACTACTACTAAAAGTAGAATTTGAGTTGTCTCAGGCCCTTTTAAAAAAAAGTCAACTTGGAATAGTGACTTCCCTATTAAAAGCCCAGTGCTTAATCTTAAATGCTATGCCATTATTTTATACGCATTTCTATATTATTTTTCAGGACTCAAAGAACCAAAATGACAATTCAGTTTGTGCAGTTCGTGTATTTGATGCACGCGCCATTCATGAGGCAGATGGGAACAGCCATAACCACTGACTTGCCGAATGCATGTGAATAGGTGATAATGTCTCATTTCATCTTTACAAGCCATTTATCAGGTACGTACTGTGAAAAGTCAGGCAGAAAACCCAGTCTCTCTCCAAAGCTCATTCTCTTCACCACTACGTAAATTCTGAGGAGATTTTGTTTTTTTGTTTTGTTTTGGTTTTTGGTTTGTTTCCTTGTAAACCTAACAGAGATAAGCAGGACCATCACTGCAACTGCGATTTGCATGGGCCTTGGCCGTTACACCCTATATCTGCTCGGATATATAACCATAGTTTTATGTGGACAGACAAGGTCTAGCCAAACTTGGCAAGCTAAGGTAATCAGAATTCTAATGGTGAATAAGGAGATCGTTAAGGCATAACAGATGCATGCATGGCACTAACATTAGTATTAAGTTATTTGGCAACTTCATGATCAAGGTTACAGTAAGGAAACAACTAAGTTTACGTTAATGGCTCCATCAGAATGATTACTGGGATGAAAGCTGAGAGAGCCATTGTTTTAGAAAAGGTCACAGAGAGTGAAGATCTTGCATAGGAGTGAAGATAAAACAAATTTCAGTTCAAGGAATAAAGGATAAATACAAAACATTTTTTAGGATGTTTCTTATTTCAATGCAAGTCCCTCCAAGACAGATAGCCCTAACCTTTACATTGTTTTTCACTAGTCAAGAGAGAGAGAACTTGGAAAGTCCAGAAGCTAAAAAGAGTATATTAAGAAGGCTGTAAAGAAGCAAAGAAATGTGTACATGGTTTAGATTTTCTATAGTCTTGGAGAGGGGTGAGGGTGTCATTCTGCTTTTGCTGGGAACAATTACTCAGTCTAATTCATTCTTCCTCCAGAGCTAGACAACTCTAGAAGAATGTTGGGTGATATAAATTATCTGGGCAGGGAAGGAGAAGCAGAGCTAGAAAATGTTGGTAATTTGAAACACCGTACTTGCATGTTTCTTAGAAACAAGAATTCTGCATCAAGTGATCCTCTTCAGTTGGATCCTACTTTTCTAAAAGGTTTCCTTGTATTTTAACTCCGCTGGTAGATTCAGATATCCTCCACCCAGAGATTCCAATCTTATTTCCAAGGCACTTCTCTTAATAACCTCGGAATTTAGTCACGGTCAAACACATTTTGCTGTGCCCTAGTCAGATTCTACTGTGGTCTTTGTGGCTATTTCCAGCTTTGTTGATTCTACCCCAAGGGCTTAATCACCAAGAATGTAGAGTGTTCAGACAGCCCAGGGCAAAAGGACCATAAAATATCTCAGGAAGAAAAAAATTAGTTTATATGAAACAAAATATTAAGCTTAGAGGGCTATTATATTCATTTAAAGAATTAAGATAGAATGAAAATATTTTATATTACTTTATTCTAAAAAAAAATATGCATTCCCTTTTAGTTCCTAACTTTTGTTTAAAAAAAAATAGCTGAGGCATGAAAACCATCATATATACATGAAAATGCAATTTAACAAAATGTCATATTTTATAAGTTTAACTGATGTAAATGTTTGAATTATCTGTTAAAATTAAGTTGCCAGGTTCCTTTTCATACAAAGCAAGCTCTGTTTTATTTCATGTGTTACCACATTGTGTAGAAAATAATTTCTTTTTTTAAAAAAGCATGAGATGGAGAGACAAAGGAGGAGGGAGAACCAAACTTCTTGAGTAAACTAACGATAGTTGTCATGCACATGCTGTATCCTTCACGTTGTGATTGACATTTATTTGTAGTTAGTACTTTATTTTGTACACTGAGGACTCATTGCTAGTAAGTTTTTGGTATTTTTTTTTTTTTAAAGCAAAAGCACAATCTGCTACCTTTGCTATCATCAACATCTCCAAATTATGGTCTAGGGCCAAAGTCTAATTTCTAGCCTCCAGATGTTAATACTTAGGAATTTTGTGTCATCCAACTCCTGTTGAGACAAAATGTTTGGCAATAGATGATACACCAGTGAAGCCCACAGCTTCTGACGTCAGATAATCTGGATTCAAACACCCAGGCAAGGGCCCCTCCATAGATCTGTGATCCTGGTCAAGCTACTTAGCTTTGTTCCACCTCCATTTCCTTATCTATCTAATGGAGATAATTATAATATCTTCCTCTTAGAATTGCTATGAGTGTTTAATGAGATAAGTTCTTAACACAGTACATGGCATGGGACATCGAAAGCATTTGGTAAATATGTACTACCATTATTATATTCATAATCTGGAATGCTAACTCTAATTTGTCCATTCTGACAAATATTTCCACTCAATGGTTTCAAAGTTCTTAGCATGGAAAAAAACAAATGTGTCTATCAGAGCTGGGATGCTTACAGCCAACATCCAGAGTTATCTTCCCAGCCGCTCTTCCAGCATCATTGACAGCTACACACGTATAATCACCAGCATCCAGGTCTTGAGTTTCTTGAATCTTCAAAAGCCCCAAGAGAGGGTCAATAATGAGGAATGTTGAGGCCCTCAGCTCAAGATCCCCTAGGTCAAACAAAGGGAAAACATTAAACACTAAAGTATTTACACAGTTTACTCTGGCATTGGTTTGATTTCAAAACTGCTGCAGAAAACGGACTATGAGGTTTTTAAAATACAACACAGACACTTAAACAATGTTGATGCAAAGAAAGAATGAAGTGTTTCTTGGCCCTAAGCTGATTTATTAGTCTGTATAATTCTATGGGCTAACCTAGAGCCAAAAATCTGGCCCCAAATATTTTCTACTACTGAACATGTACCCAAATAAGAATGAACTCTTCAAAGATGCACTGGGGGGTTGGAAAAGATGACAGCTGCCCTCAGGGCAGTGTTAGGTAAGAAGGTAATGGGAAGATGAAGGTTTGAAAAAGGTTTCGACCATCTTTGTGGCAGGATGAATTTCAGTGCCAGGAAGTGCTTAGGAGACGATAATGTTCTTAGTTTGGTCAATGACAAGTGTTTCGGTTTGCTGAATGCTTAACGGTATCTTGGGAGAGGTAGAGGCTACCTGAGAAGGTTCTGAGGGTGTCTGGTGAAGAAGCAACCAGAGATATCTGGAGCGAATGAGGAAGAGCTTGTTGGTAGAAGAGGGAAAAATGGATGAGAATTTCCAGCCATGGCCAGAGAGAAGTGTTTTATATAAATCTCCCAGGACACCTCCACTAAATCTGTATTATTCACCCAAGTTCTTTAAGTTGGACTTATGAGTTTCTAGAAGAGGTGGGTAGGGAACAAATGTGTGGAGGATGAAACCATGCATTGACTTTGACCTCAGTGTGAGGCTAGAATGATGCCAAAAATTAGTGTCTGAGTTACCTGTGTATTCTGTGTGTCCCAGCAGCACCTCAAATCTCCTGAGAACCATTTCTCTCTGAAAACTGGCAATTCCTCAAATAATCTGTAAGTTAGGCTTAGTCATTCCTTACGTTTCTCCTCTTACAGAGTGATGTCTCTCTTAAGAATGAAATTAACCAGGATGGCCAATTTCATTAAAAAATAATAATAATAATACCCAGTACTGGATGTTTAGTGCTTGGTGTTCATAGCTTTTTTGTTTGTTTTTGTTAAAGGGTGATATCAAACTTTTTGTGGGGTCCTAAAATCTTCCTGCAGGCTTGAAGTCCATTGCTCTTAGGGGTTCATAACATACCCAGATGTCAAGTCTTAAAAATTACTCTCCAAAATGTCAAGTACTAGCCTAGCCATGTGCCCTGAAGACCACAGTAGTAATTCTCTAACAACAACAACAAAAAAGACAGAGAGAGAATTCCAGAACTAGTAATTCTCTAGAATACTATAAAAATCACCAATCAACAGACTCAGGACAACAAACAGATAATTCTCTTTTTGTTTTTATAATTTTGGGAGTAAGAGGGGTCAAAGGAGCCATAAATTTGAAAAAAAAATTATATTAGCAACCATCAGTGCCAAAAATAAAGTATTTTTTAGTATTCCAATATTTAAAACCCAAATCATCCTTTTAAGTTTGCTACTACATACCACGCAAGAATAAGAGAAGCAACCAAAGCTATGTCTCTGTGCCTCTGGGAAATTCTCATAAATAAAAACAGATGATGTTGCCATAAGCTTTCCTCCCAATAAGGGGAACGAGATGTGACCTAGCTGTTCATGAAGTGCTAGAATGTTTGGACTACAATGCACTTAGAATTTTGGAATTTACTTCACTCTTATTTCTTTTGTGTATGTCAAAGGACACAAGAGGATAAAATCAAGACCTTTTAGCTAGTAGCT
This sequence comes from Mellivora capensis, assembly GCA_004024625.1. NCBI lineage: Eukaryota > Metazoa > Chordata > Mammalia > Carnivora > Mustelidae > Mellivora > Mellivora capensis. Next base: position 82,129 of record PISX010006057.1, on the reverse strand, counting down.
TTTTTCAAAATAAAATGTTTATAGAACAGCAGCAATGTAACAAAATATAAATTGAAAAACATTGGTTTAATCAAGTTTGCATTATGACTGTACTTTGATAATCTCTCTTTTCTTCATTTCTACTGAAAAATTAGTCACCAAATTATTGAGAAGCCATAGAGAAATACAGAACTTTGAGATGGATATGAAATAGGGATTATTTAGTTTTAATATTAGATACAATTAAAGGGATGGTAAAATATACAAACTTTCCTGAAAATCTATGCTAGGATTTAACAATCATTACCACTGAAGAGGATTCTCTTTATGCTGTAGTTTAAATTCAATTCTGGTCTCTGTGGATGTAAGATGAACAAACAGAGAGACCATTATCCCTGGTATGAGATCCTTTCAAATAGCTGATGGTGATTAGTGGTTCTCAAATATGTTTGTCTCAAGACCCTTTTATACTCTTAGAAATTACTGGAGACTTTAATGAGGTTTTGTTTATATGAACTATATTTATTTGTATTTAGCATTTTAGAAATGAAACTGAAAAATTTTTAAATGTATGCATTTGCTTTATAATAACAAACTCATGACATTTTAACACAATGAATATATTTTATGAGAAAATAATATTTCCAAAAACAAGAGAAATTTAGTGAGAAGAGTGGCATATCACATTTTTGCAAATTTCTAGAATGTCTAGCTTAATAGAAGACAGCTGAATGCTCAACTCTGCGTCTGCATTATAAAACTCCACTATATACTCATGAGACAATGAATGTGAAAAAGACAAATAATATCTCAGTGTAATTAGAAAAATAATTTTGATCTCCTGGATTCCCTAGAAAGAATTATGGGGAACTCCCAGGGATTCCTGACTACACTCTAAGAAACACCAATCTAAATTTAAAAATTGAATTTCTTAGTTTCCCAGAAATATCCTCTATGCAACATTTTTTTTCCCAGAATGCATTTTCTTATCTTTTTTTTTTCTTTTTAGTAACATATAATGTATTATTAGCTCCAGGGGTACAGTTCTGTGAATCATCAGGCTTACACACTTCACACCACCATAGCACATACCTTCCCCAATGTCCATAACCCAGCCCCCCTCTAGTGTTGCCGATTCTTTTTTGAACCCACTGTATGTTGCTTATTGTTAAAAATGAAAAATACAAAATTTTGGTGGGTATTTGTACTTATGGAATTCCTTTTCTCTGATGGTCTGAACGGAATACAATTTATTAATGGATGGTGGTTGCCTGGGGCTTGGAGCAAAGGGAATAAGGAACTGTTGTTTAAATTATACAAAATAAGTAAGTTCTAGAGACCTGCTGTGCAATAAAGTGCCTACAGTTAACAATACTTTATTGTACACTCAAACACGTTACGAAGATAGATTCCATGTGTTCTTACAATCAGTCAATCACCACCTACTTCATTCAATCAGAATTACCAAAAAAAAGGGGGGGGGTATAAAGAAAAAGATACTCTTCTGGTTAAGGTGAGGTCTCTTCTTCACCCCTTGTTTTCCATAGGTATAATTTTCATAACCTTCCTATTGTCTCATCTCTAGTAGAGATGGAAAAGGAAAGCTCAACTACCTCCTCCTCCTTTCTTTCTGGAGCCAATCTACAAGTAGAAGAGATTATCCTCTAGTATTATTCTGGATGATCCAGATACTGCATATGCAATAAATTGCTTGCTTGGGATAGGAAGGGCAATAGGTTGGCTTGATTGAGGAGTTTATGACTGCTCTGCATATTATTGATGAACATTGGAGAATGTCCTCCAGCATGGTCTTTTGGTGTTTAATGCCCACATTCTAGCTCCATTGTTTCATAACCTGGACAGAGAAATGGGATTTTATATACTGGGCCTGTTGGACCACAACATCTATGTTTGAGAGAACTAATATGTAGTCAATTCTAGAATCTTCCATATGGTGGCTACATTGCTCCCTAACACCTCCTTAGCTTCCAAGCCATTTTATGGGATCCAGGCTAACATGGAAACTACCTTTAATTCAGAAAAGTAGCTCAATTTCAGAAAATAAAAGACTTTCTGTGTGACTCTGCTATCTATGGGCAGAGAAATCAGCAGGTTACATTACTTTTTAAAATTTTTATTTTTAACATTAACTACTGACTTTCATAAGACAGAAATACTGCATCTATAATATATTTTTTCTGGATTTATTTATGATGTGAGTTTGACATTGATTATCTATTTCATTTGTAATTCAAAGATTTAAATAAGTAAAATTAGTTTATGTTGCCTGAAATAAACCTAATTAAGAAGCAAATCTAGAAACGCTTTTATCACAGAAAACATGAAGACCCAAAATCATTTAACATGGAAAACAATGAAAATAGCATCATCTCTTAGTTTTTCTGTTTTTGATTTGTATTATTTAAAAGTGTTTGTTTTCTACATAAAGCCTTTCTTTTTCACCTCATGTTCCCCAAGAGTTTGAACCCGAGGTGAATCCATAATTTTGTGATTATGACATCAACCCGTTGCCATGGGGAGGTCTGTGATTTAACAAACAGAATCATAACAATAGTTCTTTGTACTGTTTAGCATTTTTCATCTGAAGATTAAAAAGTATTTTGCAAACAGCATCTCAATAATCCTAGCAACCTCCCTTTTAGAGTGTTTGCGGGAATTTTTCTTGCTCATAGATTGGAAGAACTGAGACAGAAACAGAAGCGGGATGTTTTACACAGATATCTACTGTCAGCATCTGAGCCCGGACCAGGACCCAAGTGTATTTTCACTAAGACAAATAGCACAGCAATTACTGTTATTTTATGATAGAATCACAAAGGTGTGATCTTTATGTTACAAATGCAGGCAATTTCCATGATTGATACAAGCATCTACCATGCATGATGAAGCCAACCACAGGACACGTTTGTCTTTCATTTAACTGTAAGCTTTAATGTTGTATCTTTTCTGAGGACTTTATAGAAGGTGTCTTTGGAAATCTAGAAAACTTTCTAATTGTGACAGCCATTATCTCTAAGAAAAGTGAACTGAAATGAGGAAAGCCATTTTAAACATTAACAGAGTATTCTTGGACAATTTTCTACAGGAAACAATCCTAAACTAACAAAGAGAATGTTCAGCTGGATTAGCAAAGGCGAACTTTTCCTGCTTTGATTTTCATGGTCTTATAATCCACACCAGATGTCAAATCCTGAAATTTAGAGTTCAGAATTTTGAACTATTGTCTCTAGTGAGATCATAAACACATTTTATGGGGCTGCTAAGTCACACACCAAAACAAAATTTTAACAAATCCTCATTTTAAAAGAGAAAACAAAGCTAACTGAGCTAGACATGAACATGCTTAAGAAATGTACCTTTGAACCATTTAACTTGAGGCGGAGGAATACCAGAGGTTTTACATTCCATAACTGTTGTATCCCCAAGAGCAACCAAGAGCTCACTCTGAACTACGATCAGCTTTGGGGCTTCTGAAAAAAACAAGCAAGCAAATGGTTAATGTCTGGCCCAATGCAAAATGCACCTTTTATAACTATAAGTATAAATAATTAGTTATATTATAAATATATTTTATAATTTATATATATAATATATAATACATATATTATAAATAGTTTATAATTATACTAAATGAACCAGTTTAATAAAATCCACCAGTATTTATGTGCTTGTAGCTATTTCAGTGTTTATAAACGAGACTCTTTTAATGCAAGTGTACGTAGATGTGTGTGATGAAAAGATCATTTATTAAGGTCAAATATATGTATCAGGCAAAAATAATTCTGATAAAAGAATAAAAAATTAGGAAATTAACTGAAAGGTCTTTATGGGAAAAAAAGGTATATATATATAAAATGAAAGAAAAATCTTAGAAATCGGAGCACATCTTATAGAAATAACAATACTAAAGAAACAGAGAAGGGCGCCTGGGTGGCTCAGTGGGTTAAAGCCTCTGCCTTCGGCTCAGGTCATGATCCCAGAGTCCTGGGATTGAGCCTGCTTCGGGCTCTCTGCTCAGCAGGGAGCCTGCTTCCTCCTCTCTCTGCCTGCCTCTCTGCCTACTTGTGATCTGTCTGTCAAATAAATAAATAAAATCTTTAAAAAAAACACAAAAGAAAAGAAACAGAGAAGACTGGTAGTAATAGAAATACCAAAGGAGCTATGATGTTAAAACCAGCTAGATTAAGACTTGGGGATAATATAATTACAGGTGAATTTGTTATAACATTTTCTACATGATTTTAAGGATATTCATGTTTAACTGCACAGAGTTACAGTCTAAGGCTAAAAGTTACATCTATAAAAAGTAAAGTCTCCATTTTCTTTTCCCCTTTGATGCTAAATATAAACATTCTCTAAGTTTCTTTCCCCTCTTGCTTAATGCTTTCATTCACTCATACAGTTTTCTCTGAACTGGGCATGTTAGGACTTTTTTATTTTAATTGAGGTATTTTTAAACAAAGCTAAGAGTTAACTATTCAAAGATCATGTTAATCCTCTGCTAGAAACCCTTTGGTGATTTTGTTTCATGATTTTCTAGTTTGGCTTTCAAAAATCATAAACTGGAGCAGAGCTTTCTTTTTTAACTTACCCTCTATAACGCTTCCTTTCTTATCACAAGGTAGGAAGCTACACTGGTAGCTGGTAGTCCAAAACAGCCCCTACTCTCTCCTATCTTCCTGCTTTTGCAAAAGCGGTTTCCTCTGCCTGCAATGCCCTTTGCCCCAGCTCTTCCAATCCCACTCATTCCTCCAGACTGAGCTTAAATCCTGTCTCCTTTGAGAAATCTCTACAAATTCCCCTGTCAGAATTAATCTTCCTCTCTGCCAACCCTCACTAGAGTTCTTGTCTCTCTGCTGTCTTATATTTCTTTAGGTATAGCCACTCCCACTATGCAAGCTCTCAAAAAGTAAGGACTTTGTAACATAAATTTTTTATTTTATATTCCACAACCTTTAGTATTTTTAGATATTCTGGGTGAATAAGTGGGTCAATTATTTTGGCTTAAGAATGAACCAAAATTCATGTCTACAGTTCAGAATCTGTTTCCACCCCCCTTTCTGCATTCCCACTGCCTGGTTCCTCTCCAGTCTTCCAAACTTACTTGTCATGGGCCTTCTTCATTTCTGTTAGTGAAACCACTTCTTCCAGGCTTTCAGATTCAGTATCTATGACACTTTTGCTACCTCCCTCATATGCCCACACCAACTACAATTCTCAATTTTTATTTTAGCTTTCTTCTTCTCCTCCACTGCCAGTTTTACTACCTTACTATGAATCGCCGGGTAGACATTAAAAGAAATATTCAATTATATTAGATATGATTAAATTAAAATATTAGATTATAATCATATACTATAACCATTATGTTATGGAATATTATAGAATAATCATCATGAAATACATCTTCAATAAATGTAGGTTTGGAGGGGAAAAACTAAAGATGAAAAGTGAAAATAATATGTAGATAGGATAAATGACAGAAATGTTATAAACATTTAATCATAATAGAAATACTATAAAGTTTTAAATATAAGTGAAAAATATAAAATGGAAGTTGAGGTAAACTAGAAAAGATATAGAATTTATTAATATGTAAGCAAAATATTGCAAACAAAAGAAAAACCATGGAAGGATAAAACTCTGTAGACCATCTGAGACTCTACCCACAATCTATAAGCCTCCTGGACTTCTGTTGACTAATGAAGCTATCTACTCCCTGAACTTTTAACTTACATTAGTTACAGTATTTCCTTTAATCAATGTGTGAAATGAATAAAAAATCATAAGACTGGGTAAAACTCATTCCTAATATTAATTTTCAGAGAAGTGCTTTTAAATTGCTTGATATGATATTCACCCTATTTTCATTGCCTTTTTTTTAAAAGATTTTATTTATTTATTTGACAGAGAGAGAGAGAGATCACAAGTAGCCAGAGAGGCAGGCAGAGAGAGAGAAGGAAGCAGGCTCCATGCTGAGCATAGAGCCCGAAGCGGGGCTCGATCCCAGGACTCTGAGACCATGACCTGAGCTGAAGGCAGAGGCTTAACCCACTGAGCCACCCAGGCATCCCTTTTCATTGCCTTTTAAACTGATTATACTTGCCAATGTATCTGAGGGTAGAAGTCTGTTTGTCTGTTCCAGCTGCATTACTTGCCAGGCAACCATAGATCCCTGCATCTTTGGGAATGGCATTTTTGATGAATAAGTTACCTTCTGAGGTCATCCTATACCTATGCATGAAAAGAGAAGAAAATTGAAAATACCCTAATAATAGTACGAAGAAATTATAGCATCTTCCTTATAAATATCTTCAAATATTTTAGACTTACATTTTTGGAGCTGAGTATAGAAATTATTCAATGTTGTCACTATAGAAACAGAAATGTAGTCATGGTAGTGGTTGTAATAATAGTAATAACAATAATAATAACAGATCCCAATGTATTCAGTACTTGCTCTGTGTCAGGAACTGCTCCAGAAGGCTTACAAAATATTTTAAATCCTCGTAACAACCCAGTGAGTTAAATACTATTATTATCTCTGTTGTACAGATGAGCAAAGGGATTATATAACTTGCCCAAAGACAGTTAGTAAATGGATGAAGTGGAATTTGCAACCAGGCAATCACACTCTGTGTCAATTGCTGTGCTGAGTCGTTTCTCAAAGTACAAGCCTGAGAGATGCAACACCTCTTGTCACACAGCAAGTCAGTGGTGAGACTAGGAATAGAATCTGGCTTATACCTAAGCCCTCGTTCTCCTCAAAACCCAGAACAATGGGAGTTCAATAGCTGGAAACTTCCTTGTTTGTGTCCCATATGTTCATTACACTCTTCGCGCATGAGAGGATTCATTGTCTTTTGACGTCATCCAGTAGATGAAATCCATCTCAATGTAGTATGGCAAAAGCGGATAGGAATTGCAAAGAACGTCTGCACACATTTTAATTAGAGATACTGCTCTGTCCTTTACCTCTTCTTTCCCCTGTGAAATCCCAGGACCATATTTTTAATAGATTAGTGAAAAACTAAACATTACTTTGCCCCACAGAAATTTCACTATCCTCATGTCAATGATTCAAGGTAAACCAAGTGTTATGGTATCATGTTTGCGACAAAATGTTGTGAAGCTCTTAGGCCCAGCTATTAAATTCAAGACTGAAGAATATCAAACTCTGTCAACTCATCATTTCTTATTTTATGGCCATTTCCTGGCTTATTTAGAAAATCGGAAGCTGTAGATTTGGGTAAAACTCGCTTAACCTTAGGGAGTTAGTCACATTACTTTTGTCCAACCTTTGATTGGTTTTTCACCAACATTTCATTCAGTAAAAACAAAGAACATGATACAAACCCAGTACCTGTGTGAACCCATGATAAACATATCATTGATGGTCCAGGTGATCTTTGGTTTGGGATAACCTTTTGCAGAACACCTGATGGAGACCTCAGATCCTCCTGTGAATGACTGATCCTTGGGCATCACAGTGACTTTGGGTGGTTCTGCAAATAGAAACATGTATAGTGAAATAGCAATTTGCCTTGGTATTAGGAGCTTTCTGTGTTAGCAGATTTGTGGGATTCTCACCACACCATTATTTTTATTTTATTTTGTACTTCCAAGAGTTTGTTTATAAAAAGTAACAACCAAGTTGCTGTAGGGCTCAGGAGATTTCTTCTCCAAAGCTGACAGGAGCTGCAGACTCTGCTCTCTGGCTCCCTATGGCCCTGGCTGCACAAGACTGGGAGTCCTGGTCCCTCCAGAGCCCCTCCTTTCCCTGAGAACCTGAAGCAGGCTGTGGCTAGGACCCGGAGCCTGAGTCTACCCTGCAGGTTCAGAGTGGAGGGCCTTACTTCTGGCCATTTGCCCTGAGACCTTGCAGCTCAGGCTAGCCCTGACAGCCCATCTGAGCCCTGGCCTATTCCTACTTCCAGAACCTGGATGCATGAAAGTGGGTGAGGCCCTGCCCTCAGGGATTGGGAAGGGTCTGGCTAACTCTCCTCCTTCAGGGTACTGAATCCAAGGCCAGTTCCAGAATGAAAGCCAGGGGAGCTACAGGAGCAAGACACGGTGATATTTGGCAGCTGGTGCAGGGGAATGGGGAAAGGGAGTTCCTCTGTCCATTCTCTAGCCAGGTCCTGCCTCCCAGCCATCCAGCCCCCAAGTCCTGCTCTTCCCTGTGGCCTTGGTTATTAGACTGGCCTTGCAGTAACTCCATTCTCCTGGGGTGTCTTGGATATGTGGAAGAAGGTGGTCCTTATAGCCTGGAGACATCAGTCATACTGAGGCCACTGGTGGGGATGGCATCCAGCATCTCCACCTTGAATGTTCCTGAAAGGAAGAACTCCCTTTTGGGGTCATAGAGAGAGAAGAATGTGGGGTACACCACAGAATTGATGGGCAGCAAGGTGTGAATTGTCAGGTAAAAGGCATCTTTCTTGAAAGGTAGCAGGTCCCAACTGTCCTGCATATCCTCAGGGTAGATCCACATTTTGAGGTTCTCCCTGACCATGTCCTAGCTCATGACAGACATCACAGTCACAGATTGTCCTGGAGCACTGCAAGTTGATGAAGTTTTCCCTGAGACACATGATCAGGTCTACAGGCCCCATGAAGAGAACTTCTGCTTGGTGAGCTATACATAACACTTGCAGAGGGCCTCCAAGAGGCCCATCATGTTTAAGTCACTCTGGTGGTTAGAAATGATGACACAAGGATGGTTCATTTTCAGCTTCTGGTGGCCCTCTGTCTCAAAGTGAAGGTCCTATAAGTACTTGAAAACCTGGACAAACCACCTGATGATATTCATATTCTCCACCATCCGAATGCTGCAATAGGTCTTAGTGGAGACTGTGAAACAGAGCACTCAGTAAGAGATGATGTTGGCTTAGAACTTGGCCATGAAGCTCAGTTGTATGAGCAGCAGCATGGTGGTCAGTCACAGCAAGAGCTCCATGGCCAGGGCAGCACTGGGACCACATACCTGCGGCAGCACCCTGGTAAACCCAACTGTGCTGGCCTTAATCCCCCTCCCTGGACTCTGGCCCAGAAAGAGCTCTTTAGATGACCCTTCTCAGGGATCTAGTCCAATCAGTACAGGGAAGGAACCAAACAAATTTATTTTTTTTAGCATTTTTATTTATTTTTAATTTAAATTCAATTAATTACATATCACGTATTATTAGTTTCAGAAGTAGAGTTCAGTATTCATCAGTCTTATATAACACCCGGTGCTCATTACATCATGTGCACTCCTTAATGTCCATCACCCAGTTATCCCATCCCCCCACCCCCATCCTCTCCAGCAACCCTCAGTCTATTTCCTATGATTAAGAGACTCTTATGGTTTGCCTCCCTCTCTGATTTTTGTCTTATTTTTCCATCCCTTCCCCTACGTTCCTCTGTTTTGTTTTGTTTTTTAAATATTTTTATTTATTTATTTGACAGAGAGATCACAAGTAGGCAGAGAGGCAGGCAGAGAGAGGAAAGGAAGCAGGCTCCCCGCTAAGCAGAGAGCCCAATGTGGGGCTCGATCCCAGGAGCCTGAGACCATGACCTGAGCCAAAGGCAGAGGCTTAATCCACTGATCCACCCAGGCGCCCTGGTTTTTTTTCTTAAATTATACATATGAGTGAGATAATATGATAATTGTCTTTCTCTGATTGACTTACTTTGCTTAGCATCATATTCTCTGGTTCTATCCACCTCGCTGCAAATGGCAAGATTTCATTTTTTGATGACTGGGTAATATTCCATTGCACATATAGTGTGTGTGTGTGTGTGTGTGTGTGCGCATACATCCAATATCTTTATCCATCGATGGACTTCTAGGATCTTTCTATAGTTTGGCTATTGTGGACATTGCTGCTATAAGTGCAGGTGCCCCTTCCAATCACTACATTTATATCTTTGGGGTAAATACCTAGTAGTGCAATTGCTGGGTCATACGGTAGCTCTATTTTCAACTTTTTGAGGAACCTCTACACTGTTTTCCAGAGTGGCTTCAACACCTTGCATTCCCACCAACACTGTAGGAGGGTTCCCCATTCTCCATATCCTCACCAACATCTGTCATTTCCTGACTTGCTAATTTTAGGCATTCTGACTGATGTGAGGTAGTAGCTCATTGTGGTTTTGATTTATATTTCCCTGATGTCGAGTGATATGGAGCATTTTTTCATGTGTCTGTTGGCCATTTGTGGATCTTTGGAGAAATTTCTGTTGATGTCTTCTGCCCATTTCTTGATTGGATTATTTGTCCTTTGGGCATTGAGTTTGATAAGTTCTTTATAGATTTTGGATACTATCCCTTTATCTGATAAGACATTTGCAAAGAACTTCTCCCATTCTGTCAGTTGTCTTTTGGTTTTGTTGACTGCTTCCTTTGCTGTGCAAAATCTTTTTATCTTTGAGTCCCAATAGTTCATTTTTGCCTTTGTTTCCCTGGCCTTTTGAGACGTGTCTAGCAAGAAGTTGCTGCATTCGAGATCACAGAGGTTCTGCCCGTGTTCTCCTCTAGGATTTTGACAGATTTCTGTCTCACATTTAGGCCTTTCATCCATTTTAAGACTATTTTGGTGTATGGTATAAGAAGATGGTCCAGTTTCATTCTTCTGCATGAGGCTGTCCAATTTTCCCAACACCATTTGTTGAAGAGACTGTCTTTTCTCCATTGGACATTCTTTCCTGCTTTGTCAAGAATTAGTTGACCATGGAGTTGAGGGTCCATCTCTAGGTTCTCTATTCTGTTCCATTATCTATTTATCTGTTTCTGTGCCAGTACCATACTGTCTTGATGATTACAGCTTTGTAAGACAGCTTGAAATCTGGAATTGTGATGCTACCAGCTTTGGTTTTCTTTGGATCCAAAGGAATTTTAAAGCAGGGGAAGTAACTCGTCTTTGAAAGTAAAATGAAGTTGATCCCAATGTCATATTTCTGTGCTCCACTGGTTACCAGGTGACCCCTTCCTACTTTGCTCCCACCAACTGACCATTGGCTTCTGTCTGCTAAGCTGAAACTTTGGTTTTCCAGAAAAGTCTGTTTTCCAGAAAAGTCTCTAGATAGGGCCTTGTGTGTCTTTCTACACAGTGAATACAGATTTGGACCCCAAACCTGTCCTGACTGCTGTCTGCTTTGTTTGAACTGCTCTTTCTTTCTTAGTTTATAAATTTGTTGAGGTAAAGACCATGTCTTTCATATTATTCCATATTCCATTACTTCCTACAGTACTTAATATCCCTTACATGTTATACAGTGACTTGTAAATAATAGAAACTTAATGCTGTTGATGGAATACAGTCCATTCCTAAGCTGTAATTGGCTCTAAGAATTTTTATGCCTGACACCACTCAAGGTCTTGCTATATTGATCATTTGTTTCAGTGCATGGATTCACAGGACACAAATAAATGGGAAATATAAATTATTCAAAGTTCCTATTGCATGCATTCCACTTCTTAGGCAAAAAAAAAGACTTTTGAAAATGAAATATTAAATCAGGAAATTGCTGTCAAAAAGGATACAAAAATTCCCTGGAGTAACTGGAATATATTTGGTCTTATCAACTCCACATTTTACATCTAGATTACTAGAGAGTAAGACTTAATCTTCAAAGAAAGTATCATCATTTTCTTAGTATAAATATTCCCTACTCAAAAAGATAAATGAAAATAAATTCACTTCTACAGAGTTCGAAATAGATATTATAAGTATTAACAAAAATAAATAAATTTAATAATTGTTCTTGCACAATTATGATGTTCCAGACTCAGACTGTAGCACTGATCATCAATGATGAGCCAAACAGACACGGTGTCAACTTTCCATCTAACTGGGTTTTTAATATAAGTGAAATCCAGAAATTCAGTTAGTTAGATCTATTTATATTTATGATATATCTTTACTATGTTAGTCTCCAAATTGTGACTTAATTTCACTAAGAAAAATTAGTCTGAGGAATCGTGATACATTTGAAGGAGATACAAGTGGTACTGCTGGACCGGGCAGCTACACAATTGAACAAAACTAATTAGTGCCTAATTCCTAGCAGCTTACAATTACCTCCCCTTTTTTCCTGTTTATATTGTGTTTTTCAAATTATGATTGTCTCTGAAGTTAATGTTTAAAGGGTTTTTCCTGCCTGTGGACTTGGTTGATAGTCTCATTATTTCATGAATTCTTCTTGGTGAACATATGTCTACAGAAATGCAGGGGGTCAAGGGGAGACTGGCCATGGCCAACAAGTTCAAATTGTGATTGCATCTGGAGTCCATCAATTCTGAAATGCCAGAGGACTACACATGCTGTGGGAGTGGTGCAGATAATCTTCAGGGGATGAGGAAAAAAGGAACACTTTTTCTTTTTGGAATTTATTGAATATTCACATGTATTCAGTCCCACTTTCCAAAAATAAAATGTTTCGTATGTCTAGCTCATTTTAACCCAGGATTGCTGCAAAGATTCAGCACTTCTTGGGATTTTTGTCTAACCATGGTGCCTTCCAATGACGTCTTAAAGAATTGGCCTGGCATCCTGCCTAGCAAGAATTCAATGGGTAGGCTCTGTAGTTTATGTATCAATGTAAAATAAATGTCAGTTACTCTAACCAGGATGCAGAGAGCTAAGAGGTCATTTCTCAAATAAAGCCTGGATATAGGGTTCTGCTCAGGGTCATGAAATCAGTCTGTGTGCATACACACAGATGGGATGAGATCATTACACAGAAGGTGAGAAATTTGCCATTGTTCTGGAAAGAATATTTCCACTGACAATATGAAAATCAGAAAGGACATGAACAAATATGGAAGCAAAATTAGATTTCTGCCAAATAACACTTGAATAAAGATGGTCAGAATGATTCGGGCTTCACTTGATTTGGCTAAATAAGGATGCAATAGGCCTCACTATAGACCTCACTGTAATTATCTCAATGGTTAGAATTTTTAATTTCCTAGAAAAAAGCTCCTTTTGTTTTGACAAAGTGGTTTCAATGAAGCAAGAACAAGTTTAAAAACCTTAGTTCAGGGGCGCCTGGGTGGCTCAGTGGGTTAAAGCCTCTGCCTTCAACTCCGGTTATGATCCCGGGGTTCTGGGATCGAGCCCCGCATCGGGCTCTCTGCTCAACAGGGAGCCTGCTTCCTCCTCTCTCTCTGCCTGCCTCTCTGCCTACTTCCGATCTCTATCTGTCAAAATAAATAAATAAAATCTTTAAAAAAAACCAAAACCTTAGTTCAACTCCCATCAAAATCTAACAGATCTCTATCTGTCAAAATAAATAAATAAAATCTTTAAAAAAAAAAACCAAAACCTTAGTTCAACTCCCATCAAAATCTAGCGTCAAATTTATGGATCTGGAAAGAAGTAATCCATTTTTAGTTGGTTTTAATCTCAATTCACCACCACGACCATCACCATTATTATCACATCATTACCATTATCACCACCACCACAATCATCAACCATCATCAACATCATAAATAACAACTTGGTTTTCATTAGCCAAAGCAATGGAAACATGGCAATCCATTAGTATTAATGCATTAATTCATTCTTTATCTTTTAATCATAACAAAAGCAAAATATGTGTTTATAATTTCTCACCAATGATTTAAAGAGTTACACATAGATTATGATACTAAAAATAAAAAATAAACACTCCTTTAAAACTTAAGGGTCTTAACACACTATGAATGGTAAGGCTGGCAAAATGAATTTTAAGTGGCCATGAGAACAGCCATTGCTCCATCTATAAAGACTGTAGAAGAGGAAATCTTGCCTAAATCTTGCAAATCTCCAATGTCATCTTCATACTCACAAGGCATACCTCCTGTTAGCGATCGCTTGGGTCGGATTTGTTGCTATTATGCCTCTGGCAGGACATTCTCAAAAAAACTTAAAGGACTTTCTCTTCAAGATAATTTAATTATTATCAATAAATTGATCAGATAATGGTAATGCTTTGAATTACCTAAGCAACAATTTAAAATATTTTTTGGTCACTGGTATATTTAGAGTACTTGGGCAAATTTCTTTGTGTTTTTAGCCTTTCATGTAAACATTTATTGAGTACCTATGATTTCTAGACACTTTATAAGCACAAAGAACTCACAGAATGTTGTATATAAAACCAAATTATGTACAATTAGGGAGCAAATCTCTTTATGGTAGTCAGTTCTTGAAATAGAAAGGTGGATAAAATTATTGAGTGCCTGTTATATGCTAGGTATCTAACTCTAGGCCTATCATTTATTTCCCACAATAGTTCTGTGAAGTGTCACTGCCATTTTACAGAGAAAGCACTTAATAAACCTTAAAGTGGTTAAATAATCCATAGTGTCTGGTCTATACCTTAACAGGGATGATAACTCACAGGGTTATTGCAGATTAGTTATATATGTATTATCTAGGCATTTACAAATGAAACAATCACAATTCTCGTACTTGCATATTTAAGATTACACATCCTACTAATAAATAATACTAAGTAAATCTTATTTGATTCTTCTGAAATTTGAGATGTTTCTAGATACTCAAAATTTATTGGATATTTCAATAAAAATAGATAAATTTAGTTTTTCCACATCTGATTAAAAAAATGCTAATACTTATGTCACCTGGCACTTGTTAAAACGTAGTTGTGATGATGTAATGAGCATATGGTTATGATAATATCAATTTCATACTTAGTGAAGTAACTCTGGTCATTAGGGACTTAACTTCATCAATCATCTTGAAAAATATTTCCTTTTTTACTGCAGTACTCTCCCTGGTGACATGAACTAATTTGTGACAGATATCTACCCTTTCCTGACACCACAGAAAACAACTTAATACTTCTAATGTTCATACAGACATAACATGGCAAAGAAAAGGAAACCTTGTCTGGCCCTTTGATTTCCATGTGGCAGCATGCAATGTGCAGAGGAAATGTCAGTTATACGTGGAATGTGCTAAAATATTTAACCAGGACATTCATATTCATCTTCAACCTTAGAAGTCTTCCTCATAAAGCAGCAGGTAATAAAATCAACAGATTTGTTTCTTGTCTCCAGATAAACAGGAAGTTAGTGTGTTTTAAACAAAACTTTACCCTCGGGCTGTGTAAGAAATACCACCCCACTTATCCTAACTTCTACTCCTAAGCCCAGCCAGTACAAGAATTTGGAAATTTATCAGCCTCTGTCTCCTTAAAAATTGATACATTGCTTTAGGCTGTTTCAAAAAATTTTGTCAAACTCACCCATGATATAATTTTTAATTAGGGCAAACTAAACAATACTTTAAAAAATGTATAAATTTTTCATAAGATAAGTATCAGACTGTTATAAAACATGGCTTTAAATGTAAGCAGTAAGATGGTGGCAGGTGCTGCAACTGGAAAAGAAAGTACTTATATAATGAAATCTTAAATTGTTGGGGCATCTGGTTGGCTAAATCAGTTAAGTATCCAACTCTTGATTTTGGCTTGGATCCTGGGATCAAGCCCCACATCCAGCTCAGCGCAGAGCATGACGCCTGCTTAGGATTCTCTCTCTCCCTCTCCTTCTGCCCTTCTCACATGCATACTCTCTCTTTTGCTCTCTCTCTTTCCTCAAAAATAAATAAATAAATAAATAAATAAATAAATAAAATTGTTGATGTGACCCAAATAAGCCATTGAAGTTAATGTGGAAAAATGAAACATAAGGTTAGCGACCCACATCTTCCCTAAAGTGCTACTATTACTTTGAGGTCCATTCAGCAATTAAGGAACACACACCTATTGGGTACAATTGTGTTTTTCCCTTTGTGCAAGGCACTGTGGATAAAAAGGGGGGACTCAGTAATAATACTGGGGGGGAAAAAACTAGACACATAGAATTGATGGTGAATAAGTGCAAAAACTGTGTGGCATTTAAAAAAGAAAAAGTGCTACAGAAACAAGAACAAAGAGACCAATCAATATTCAGAAAGAAAGGTGATTTAGTCTGTGGCCAGACTGCTCTGAACACACCTGATCTCATCTGATCTCAGAAGCTAAGCAGGTCAGGCCTTGTTAGTACTTGAATGGGAAAAAGAAGATGGTTTATGAGAGGAAATTCTCATCACAGGTAGGATTTAGATGGGAAACATAAAGTCAAAACAGCTCTGTGAGCTAGGTAATGGAACCAGAATGAGAACAATAGAATCTGAAAGTAGGTGGGATGTCTCTGTGACCCAAGCAATGGGATGTGGCATTGGGTGAACCATGGAAAGAGGGAAGTACCAGAACAGAGGCCGGGGCCAAAGTAGTAGAGAACAGGAATCCACTGAAAGTATAATGGACGTGGAGTCTGGCAGAGGAAACCTTCAGTGGCCACCAGAAAATCAGTTCTGGGGACTGAAGATGAGACAAGAGTAATACCTAGCCATCCTTTGGAGAAAATCACTACCAAGAAAATTCAAAATTCATACGCAGACACTAAAAATTATCTGCCTAATACTGCTCTGACATGTAAAAGTTGGCAGCAACAGTAATATTTTACAGCAGGAAATAGTAAATCTGAAAGTTCCTTTACTTTCAATTCATAAGTAGAGATGAAGCCTTAATATCATGTTCAAATATTTAGTTACCCATATTAAAGAAATAGGAATAAAGGAAAAGACATATGAATATCTGATTCCCTTAAATAGTATCCATATATTGAAATTTTTTTTTCACCATACAGTGTTTTATGAGGGGAAAAAGGTTGAAGATTAAGTCTTAAAAGTATTATGGAGGAGTCAGTTTGTGGAGGGCTGAGGTTTGTAAATTTTATCCTGGGGTAACTAGGAAACAACATAAAGGTTCTGAACGTATGGACATTTAAAGCAATACTTAGGGAATATTCACCTCGTTATACTATGGATTAAAGTGAGGGAACAAAACTGAAAGGAAGGGAGTTCATAAAAAGATTATTTTAATAGTTTAGGCATAAGACATTTGAGATGGGTGAGGGTATTACTACTGGAAATAAGAAAAGGAGCGATTTGAGAAACAGGGAAGAATTGAATGAACCATGCATAGGGAAAGTGGGAGGCACATAGGCCTAAACATATCACTATAATTCTATCTGACCTCCAAATTTCACATTAGCTCATTCACACTGATCCCAATCAGCATTCCCAAGCATCCACTGATGCTAGTGTCAGCCTGTAGAAAATGTGTCCCAATATGTCCATAAATAAAAAGGGTATTGGAAATTCAATTTTAGAAACTGATTCACTGTGTTTGTGTGGTCCGGGGCAAGGAACACAACGAGTGAAAGAGAGAAGGAGGTCAGGCATGATTCCTTAAAATAGATCCCAAGCACAGCAAAGGAAACAGTCAACAAAACAAAGAGGCAACCCACGGAATGGGAGAAGATATTCGCAAATGACACCACAGACAAAGGGCTGATATCCAAGATCTTAAAGAACTCCTCAAACTCAACACACACAAAACAGGTAATCACGTCAAAAAAAAAAAAATGGGCAGAAGACATGAACAGACATTCTCCAACAAAGACATACAAATGGTTAACAGACACATGAAAAAATGTTCATCATCACTTGCCATCAGGGAGATTCAGAGCAAAACCACATTGAGATACCACCTTACACCAGTTAGAATGGCCAGAATTAACAAGACAGTAAACAACATGTGTTGGAGAGGACGTGGAGAAAGGGGAACCCTCTTACACCTTTGGTGGGAATGCAAGTTGGTGCAGCCACTTTGGAAAACAGTGTGGAGATTCCTTAAGAAATTAAAAATAGAGCTTTCCTATGACCCTGCAATTGCACTACTGGGTATTTACCTCAAAGATACTGATGTAGTGATGTTCATAGCAGCAATGGCCACAGTCACCAAACTGTGGAAAGAACCAAGATGTCCTTCAATGGACGATCAGATGAAGAAGATATGGTCCACATATACTATGGAGTGTTATGTCTCCATCAGAAAGGATGAATACCCAACTTTTGTATCAACATGGATAGGAGTGGAAGAGATTATGCTGAGTGAAATAAATCAAGCAGAGAAAGTCAAGTATCATATGGTTTCACTTACTTGTGGAGCATTAGGAATAACACGGAGGATATGGGGAGATGGAGAGGTGAAGTGAGTTGGGGGAAATTGGGAGGGGAGATGAACCATGAGAGACTGTGGACTCTGAGAAACAAACTGAGGTTTTTGGAGGGGAGGGGAGTGAGGAGTTGGGGGAGCCTGGTGCTGGGTATTGAGGAGGGCACGTATTGCATGGAGCAATACGTGTGTGTGTGGTGCATAAACAATGTTGGAACACCAAAAAGAAATAAAATAAAATGGAAAAAAGGTAATTTAAAAGAAAAGGAAATATGTAAGGAAAAAAAAAATAGAGCCCAAGTACGCTGACTCCTGGTCTAGTGCTTTCACTACCCCAGAAAGCAATTAGATTAACAGAATCAGGCAAAAAAAAAAAAAAAAAAAAAAAAAAAGGATTTTTAGCTCAGTAAATTTCAGTGTTTAAAAGATTTAGGTTTATAAAGCTTTAGAAGCTTTTCTTAACCTATGAGTCTATTTATAAGGAAAATGAAATTTCTGGTGTGGTTGGAATGTGTTAACAGAAAATGTGTCTAAAAAACAGAATGTGTCTAAAAGTTACCTAGTGGAGCAACCAATTGCTAATTGTTGTTTAAAAAGGCATTGAATTACATTTTAGAAAAAAAAAAAGTATTTCAGCATTGTCAACTGATCCCTGTGATGGAAGATTTTCAAGCTTCTAAATGTTCCTAGTGATAATTTCATCTAATGAGGAACTTAGACCTTGATGAGAAGATACCCCATTAAGCAGTTGGTATTAAGTTTCTTTTTTTCTTACCTCAGTTCTTACAATAAAATCTAAATAAATATCCTTGTTTGGAGGATAGTTAAAAACCTATATGCAGCCCAACTACTTAATTGATTCATATTTTTGAAAACATAACATTAACAGATTTACAACTATTCCCAATACTTTTTTTTTCATGTGGATAATAGGTTGAATGATCTGATATCAAGCAATGCTACATGAGAATTTGGGAAATAAATAGTCTTTAATTACCAAACCCAATTTCTATTGAATTGTACAGACTGGAAAACATATTTTACAGGATCTCTGACTCTCCTAAATATCTGTGTTTATTGTAGAAAAAGCTGACTTCAAAAAGTTACATAATGACTATCATTGAGTCTGCTTAGAATTGTAATTAGTAGCCATGTTCTATCCCCAAAGACGTATACCTAGTGATTTAGCTCAATCAGTATATTTAAAACAAACCAACATTGTTTGAAAATACATGACTTCCTTTTCTGATTAGGGACGTAACTCCAGCTAGTTCTGCTGGTAACCAACTTTAACATGAAGCTTGCACAAAGAGATTAACAGAATTTCACTAAGAATGATTTACAACAGACAGATGTGTTTGCTCATTTAACTTTTCCTTAATTTTCAATTAGTGGAATGTTAATGGAATACATTTTAACATTTTTTTTTTTTTTAAGCCTTTCCATGCCTACTAGAAAGCTCACATGGAAATGGCCAGGGAGTCCTTCCAAAGAGCAAAGGATGAAAACTAAAAGCCAACCAGTTAACCAAACAAAAACAACAAAAGCAGAGATCAGCTGCCTGGAGAGAGAGGCAGAGGCCACTGCAATCCCAAAGATTTGGAATCAAATGCATGTTTCCAAATGATATCTCATCAATGGAAATCTGAAGAACTGGCTACAATTTTTCCAAAGCAGAATGATTCCTGAATGGCAATAATTCCAATGAATTACAATAGTGGTTAATCTACATGGCAGCTGCAATAAGTTTCCTAAGACTTCAGCTCTTGGTATTTCGACTTTTCTTTTTTCTCTATTGAAGACTGGAGTTGTGCTGTCCAATATGGTAGCCACTAGCCAAATGTCTATTTTTATTTTTACTACTTTTTTGTTTTTGGGTTTTTTGTTTTCTGTTTTGCTTTGTTTTTAGAGAGGGAAGGGTAGGGGCTGAGAGAGAGAGAGACTCTTAAGCAGGCTCCACATGGAGATCATGACCTAAGCCAAAATCAAGAGTTGAACACATAACTGACTAAGCCACCTAGGCTCCCCTCCACATGTTTATTTAAATTAAAATTTAAATTGTCTGAAACTAGATCAAATTTCAAAACAAGTTCCTTTAGGGGAATTCGCCATATTTCAAGTGCTCATATGCCACATACACATGGAACAGCACAGATATACAACACTTCTATCATTTTAGAAAGTTTTATTAGACAGTGCTGGACTAGACAGAAGGTCTGCTAAATCTGAGAGGTCATTTATTCATTGATTTACCAGTAGGTGGTGCATTAGCAATAAAACACAGAGGCAAGGACTAAATCTTGAGAGTTATATGCTGAATTTATAAAAAAAAAAAAAATCCCACACCCACACACTAATATGCTTAGGAAATTCAGTTAACAAAGGAACGGCATTAATTTCAGTGATAGACAATGATAAACTTAAGTTCTGTTTCAGTGAAAAAATACCAATGGCAAATATGCAAGATTTCCTAAAAATTTATAATTTTTATTTTCTCAATATAAGGTATAAGAATATACAGCAAATGCTTGCTGCCGTGACATCCATTTGAGGTAACTCCTAGTGTAAAATTTTATATACACTAACATTGTTTCCATATAATACTGTATTTTTCCTTTCCATAAAAACAAAAATTCATGAATTTAAGGAGCGTCTTTGAGTGGTTAGCCAAAACAGATTAACACAGTAAATAAAATTGATAAGAATGACAGAATTTTAAAAATCTTATTCTTACTTGGAAAATCTTCAGCTAAATGATGACTAGCACTGACTGTTGCATTACCTTTTCTTTACTGGGCTCCCTTTATAACAATTTTTGAAAATCACTGAATTTCCGAATAAGAGAGGAAGGGCATTCTTTTTTTTTTTTTTTTTTTTTAATTTATTTGAGAGAGATCACAAGTAGGCAGAGAGGCGGGCAGAGAGAGAGAGGAGGAAGCAGGCTCCCCGTTGAGCAGAGAGCCTGATATGGGGCTCGATCCCAGGACCCTGGGATCATGACCTAAGCCAAAGGCAGAGGCTTTAACCCACTGAGCCACCCAGGCGCCCTGAGGAAGGGCATTCTTATTTGACTTGGGAAAAAAAAAAGGGGAGGGGGCACCAAATCATAGTTAGCATCATTACTTCATGGCATATTAGAAAAATGCTATTAAAGCCTTATAAATATATACAGGTATCTTCTGATCCAGACACAACTATTGCAAGGATATCTTTGACAATCCAAAGTTGGCTATGTACATTCAGACAATGTAATATGATTCAGGGCTAAAAAGAAATGAGCTATCAAGATGTTTGGGTGGCTTAGTCAGTTAAGCATCTGCCTTCAGCTCAGGTCATGATCCTGGGGTACTACGATCAAGCCCTGTGTCAAGTTCCCTACTCAGTGGGAAGTCTGTGTCTCCCTCTGCCCTTACCCCTACTTATGCTCTCTCTCTCTCTCTCTCTCTCAAATAAATAAATAAGATCTTTAAAAAAAATGAAATCAGCTATCAAGCTATGAAAAAGACCTGGAGGAACCTTAAGTGCATATTTGCCAAGTCAAAGAAGCCAATTTGAAAAGGCTAGTTACCATATGATTCCAATTATAAGACATTTCAGAAATGGTAAAACTATGGAGACAATAAAAAGATCAGTGGTTTTCTAGGGGTTGGGGCAATGCAAAGGAGAGATGAATAGGCATAGTGCAGAGGCTTTTTAGGGTAGTGAAAATAAAGACTCTGTATGATACTATAATAATGGATACATGCCATGATACATTAGTCCAGAACCACAGACTGTATGAAACCAAGAGTGAACCCTAATGTAAACTGTGGACTTTGGGTGATTATGATGTGTCAATACAAGTTCATCAACTGTAACAAATGTACCACTCTGTTGTGGGATGTTGATAATGGCAGAAGCTGCACATATGCAGGGGCAGGGAGTATATAAGCAATCTCTGTAACTTCCTCACGATTTTGCTGTGAACCTAAAACTACTCTCTAAAATGTCCTTTTTTTAAAAAGGGGTTGGGACACCTGGGTAACGCAGTTGGTTAAGCGGCTACCTTCGGCTCAGGTCATGTTTCCAGGGTCCTGGGATTGAACCCTGCATCCGGCTCCCTGCTCAGCAGAGAGCCTGCTTCTCTCTCTCCCTCTGCCTGCCGCTCTTCTTACTTATGATCTTTCTCTATCTCTCTGTCAAATAAATAAAATCTTAAAAAAAAAAAGATTTAAAAAAAGGGGTTATGGTACTCAAAAAGAGGATAATTTCCTAAAATATACAACACTCACAAAATCAAAAACACATAAAAGTGGATCTATACAGCACTTTAAAAAAAAAGATTTTATTTATTTATTTAACAGAGAGATACACAGCAAGAGAAGGAACACAAGTGGGGGAGTGGAAGAGGGAGAAGCAGGCCTCCTGCCAAGCAGGGACCAGGACCTGAGCCAAAGGCAGATGCCCAGTGACTGAGCCTCCCAGGCACCCCTATACAGCACTTCTTGAAGGAAAGACTTATCTGGCAGTTAATTTATGTTGCTAGACAAATTCATTTGCTACCTTAGTTATCTTATCAGGGAAGCAATGCACAGTGTGACTGAAAGAACACTTAGCCTTCAAAGTCCAATCTGAGGTTCAGAACCTCCCATCCTTCCAGCTGTCACTTCCTGACTCCCATACTTGCCTTCCTTGACTTCATCATAGCCGAAACTCTGAAGACCCTTCTTATTTATTCCAGTCTATCAGACCATGCCTTTAACCTTCTCTTCTTTCCTTATCCAGCCTAAACCCTACAGAGGATCACTGCAACCACTATTTCCCCCTTGGTTACCTTGGTCTTATTGTGGTTTTTTGTTTGCTTGGTTTTGTTTTTTTTTTTTTTGCTGAGGCAACATCACAAAACCACAAACCTGAATGATTCTTCTACTTGTCTAAGAAAAGGATACTGAACACGACAAGAAAAAGAAAATCACACCATCCTGGAGACAGATGTCCCTATCCAGCTAGATCCTCTACTCTCAACAAGCCCACACTGCAGTGTCCTCATTCTTCAGTGGCTTTACCCATATTATTTTTTCCATCTAGAAAGGCTTTCCTGATTCCTACCTGGGAAATGTGATTTATGTTCCACTGGATATCTCAGGCACCATCTCCTGTCTGAAGCCCTTCTTAACATCTACTCATCACTGAGACAGAATAAAAGCTCCTGGGTATAGTACCCTGGTGAACTTATCACTCTATGTTACATATATCTACTCACTTAATTTACTTATTTCCTTTCTGATACTGTAAACTTACTGAGGGGAAAGATGGTGTTTTATCCTCATTTATATCCTCAGCAAGGAGCACAATATCTTCATTTAAAGTTTTGGTGAATACATGAATGAATGAATAAAAAAGTATAAACAAATGAACAAATAAGACACCAGCCCAGACCCTCGGTAGAGCTCTGTTTTTAGTCAAGGCACTTCACGTGTTTCCGTATTTGTTTCATTATTATGGGGAAAAGTATACCTGTGACTTAGCAGTATTATATGGATGGTGCTATAGGATGTACCAGAAAAGATTCAGGCATCATAATGTTTACGCATCAGTTCTGCACTCTAAACCAAATGCTCCTAACCTCAATCTTTGTGCAGACAAAGCAGTAAGTACTAAGAGTTAATTCAACTTTTATTCATAATAATCAAATATCACAGCCCTTTCTTCACACCTAAAAAATAGCAAGTTACTATGTTTTCCTTGTATTACAAAATCTAATCTGTAGAACAGAACTTATTTTTTCATTGGATAATCAACTTACAAAATAACAAACATTAATCAATGTTCAGGGGGAATTTAAATCAAATAATTTCTTAGTATGTGTTATTACATAAATATTTTTCAGACTTGGCCAAAGTGACCCCACGTAAACATTCTGCTTCTCATTCAGACTTCCCACAGATAGGCACACGTGCCATACTAGGAGCTAACTATAGCGTCAGCACTAAAGACTCAAAACTGAAGAAACTGGGTCTTGCCTTCATGGAGCTTACGGCCTAGTCATCTCCCATTCTCTCTGTGTGCTTGTTTTGGGACATATTTATAGTTCTCTCTCGCCTCTAGACTGCTCTTTGGCAGCTATTCTACCAGAACTTAGGGCAACGGATTTACCAAACTGTTGTGACCTACCCGGTCTGCTCTATAAAAACACCAGAGAAGGAAGGAGTAGGGAGGAGTAAGGAATTAAAATTAAGCACTGATTTCTCTAAATCAATGTTATACACAGTGTGAAATTTCCAGAGATTTTTAACCCTTGCCACAGAAACCTGCAGACATTTGTAACTTTCCTATTTAAAAAAAAAAAAAAAATCAGTACTCTCACTTTTCTATCCATACCCAATGGATAGAAATTTATTTAATCTTTTTATACTTGTACCTGAATCCTGCTAATAGCATGCATAGGCATTTCTGTATACAGTGCAGAACAATGGAAAGACACAGCTCAGATCTAGGCTTTGTCACTTGTTGGCTTAGTAACCTAGGACAAGCCAGTAGGGGTCACATAACCCAATCGTAAGTCAAGGGGGATCTGTATATTTTATTGAGTAGAATTGGATTGTGTCATAACAGAAGTTTGCCCCTACCCATGGAGTCATTAGAATACATTCATTAGATTAAGTAAACACTAAACTTTTCTCTTCATAAAGTTTACAGTCACCACAGGAAGAACTAGGAAAGTAAATATGTCAATGGAAAACTGTATATTCCTTAGATGTCACTGCAGGGAATACCTGATACAAAACTCCAATAGATTATTTTTTGTCAAATCTAAAAGCCTCCAATGCACTCCTTATTAAATCCATAATATAGAAGGCAACAAAAGCCAGTATTTTAACAAAGCATTTTATTCATTTGTGCTGATTCATACTCGGACATCAAACAACCAAGATAATGAATACAATTAACTTTTGACAGCAAGTAATGATTTGACAGTTTTCATTTTAAGCGTATGGTTTCATCTCATCTAAATGAAATCCACAAAGATGGCACTAGTATACAAAACAGACATATACAAGTTTTAGGTCAACTACCAAAACCAAAAAGCTTGACTAGCAAGACTCCAATGTATCAAAATGTCCAGGAAAAGAGATGAGCTAATAAATAGCAGTTTTCATTATTCCAACATAGATGTGGACTTCTATAAATCACAATTTATTCCTTTGAAAATCTTGCAAGGGGAAAAACTGAAGAGATTGTCATGGCTCTTTGGACTATTCAGAATAGAAAAACCTAATGTGATTATTAACTGAAATTCTGCATTCATTCTTTTTGCTTGACCGCATTTTGCCTCAGAAAGGATTATTTTATTTTTGAGAGAGAGACAGTGTGTGTACTTGCACACAAGGGGAGGGAGGGGCAGATGGAGAGGGAGAGAGACAGCCTCCACACCCAGCACAGAGCCCGAAGTGGGGCTTGATCTCACAATACTGAGATCATGATCTGAGCCAAAATCAAGAGTCAGATAGATGCTTAACTGACTGAGCCACCCATACCCCTGCTTCAGAAAGGATTTAAAACAGCTTACTGTGTAACATAGTCCTATAAATTTCCAGACCCTTAAGCTTTCATTTGCTTATTTGATTTTTGCATATTGATAAAAGTTCTAACTTGAGACTTTGAAAGGCATTATTTCTTAATTTATTTTAATTATTCTTTATTTTTATACTCTTATTAACTTTCTTAATTATATATTAATTTTAAATATAAAAGTGATAGAGAACATTTATGAAAAATTTAGCAAAGAAAGAAAATACATCACCCATACATAGCTCAATCCCCCAATAAAAGTAATGTGGGCACTCCCCCAAATTTTTAAATCCTATTTATACAAATTTTTAAAATATTGTATTCCTATTAAATACTTATTTTTTAAGTACAGAAAAACATAAGTAAGAAGGTCATTTACAATTCCATTGCCTCCAAAGAAGCAGTGGTCCGTCTCATATTCACATTTTTGTCTCTATCAATCAATTGGGTTTTTCCACCCTTCCTGGCTTAACTGTGGGTGGCTTCGATTTGTTTGTTTATATGTATGACTAGCCGGACTTCTGAGTCTTGAGGGAAGCCCCTTTCGGAAGAATTTCCTGTGTCTAATTACACCATTATCTCCACAGTGAGGAACTGTCATAATGAAAGAAGCATATCACAACCCATTCACATTCTCTCATGCTCATTATGTGACTAATTCAAATAACCATCATTTCTAGGATCCATGCTTTTTCTCAAGGCTCTCTGGTAAATTGATAATGAGCCTAATGTCACTAAGGGAAATGAGAATGATGGAAAAGGGCCTCTAGAACACTTGCTTCGGCTACTGCTGTACTCAAAATTTCATGATACTGCCAAAATTGAAGTCGTTTAAGTGCCCATGGTCCAAGCAAGAGTTAAAGTCCCCCTGGGAGCATTGGAGCGGCTGATTCTAGGACGGGGAAAGGAAATATCTGATTTTACCTGCCTTTCTGCTTCCCACTAAGATAATAAAGAATTTCTTCCCAAATCAGAGGACACATTCAGACCCTAAGAACCAAAATAATGACAAATATTCATTGCAATTATGTTCTAGACTTTAGCATACCTACGAAGTCTGACACTGATCTGATTTTATTGCTCACTTTACAAGATATTGGTTTAGTCTGAACATATGCTTGTAGAGTTTTTTTTCCCT
Organism: Mellivora capensis; assembly: GCA_004024625.1. Lineage (NCBI taxonomy): Eukaryota > Metazoa > Chordata > Mammalia > Carnivora > Mustelidae > Mellivora > Mellivora capensis. The sequence continues at coordinate 55,377 of PISX010006057.1, read as the reverse complement.
TATACTAATAATTTGAAATTTCAGCCAGGATGTGTCTAGATGAAGTTCTCTCTTCATTGACCTTGCTAGATTTGATCACCCTGGACAATTTTTGTTTTCCTCCCTAGGATAATTTTCTCAACTATATCTTTTCCTATCTTTCGTTTCACTTGTCTTTGTTATATACATATAGATGCCATGTACTTAGAAATCTTGAAGTTCCAAGTTCCAGCCTCTGGTTTTTAATCTCTGCTTAATAAAAACCAAACACATTATTCACTCTTAGCTCTTTTCCTCAATGTTCTGAAAGAACTTCTCAAATTTGTGAACCATGTCCATTATTTTACTTTCATGGAATATAAACTCTGCTTTTTAGTCCCTCTAATTCCAATTTGCATTATATTATTGCGTTTTAACATCAAAGCCTTTCTTATCCCATCACACTGGTAGTTGTCCTGTCACCTCGGCCAGTTTCTCCTTTATCAATATATACTCCTGCTCAAAGGACGATAGGTCTTTAGAAAGACATTGGTGACACTAAACATTTTTTTTCCCCAGTCTTTTGAATGAACTGCCTTCAGAAGCATCCATTTCTTCTAAGGCTATCTCTCCTGGTTTTGTTCCCCAGTATCTTTTTCATAGGCCCAATGGTTTTTTTCTTTTCCTGTTTTGTTTTGTGTTGATAGTTTTCTGTTTATTCACCCTCAAATTAGGTGACATCAAATCCAGACCCAGTGTCTGCCAACAAAGTGTTGGGTCAGACCTAGCCTGATTTTTTGCCGACTTCTGTTCTAGCCGAACTGCCTTCACGGTTCTGCAGTTGCGTTAGTCTGATGTGCACAGCTTTTTGCACAGTTCTCATCTGTTCTTCTGGCTGCGACTATGATGCTCCCGTCTACTACCATCTCTCTCTAAAATCCCTAGTTGATACCCCTATCAATGTTTCCCCTGTTTCCAAATATTTTCATTTAGAGAGAAACATATATCCAGGTTACAGTTCTCTACGTGGGTCCAGCTTGCCTGTCTACCTTTTTTTTTTCCTCTCTCTGTGTATTTGCATTTTATTTTATTTATTTTTAAAAAGATTTTATTTATTTATTTGACAGACAGAGATCACAAGTAGGCAGAAAGGCAGGCAGAGAGAAAGGGGGAAGCAGGCTCCCCGCTGAGCAGAGAGCCCGATGCAGGGCTGGATCCCAGGACCCTGGGATCATGACCTGAGCCGAAGGCAGAGGCTTAACCCACTGAGCCACCCAGGCGCCCCTGCATTTTATTTTTTATTATTATGTTCAGTTAGCCTGTCTACTTCCTGTCCTACATTTTCATTCTGCTTGGTTATCACTATTAATATGTGTGAGGAGATGGCACTATGGCTTCTTAAAGATAATATTTTCCTTTGGGAGCAAAGTATGAAACAGAAGGACAGAGATACATCTTCCCAGCTTTCATGGGAACATAAAAAAGATGGATCATTGATTGAGATTTTCATTCCACTGACTTTAAAATATGAACATTACATATGTGTATTTACATCATATATACATATATATACAAATAAATAAAAATCTTTATATACAATAGCTATAAAATTCCTCCTAGAATTTTTGCCACTGTCCACTGCCACTGGGTTTTGGTATGCTTCAGTTTTGTCTTTTTGAGGTCTTTATTGATATTTTACTGTTATACGAGGAAAGGTTGCAGCAGCTACAGTCATGCTATTTTAAACCAGAAAATTCTTGCTAATTATATTTTAAAACTACTACCTAAACTTTGTAAAGTATGTATGTTTAACTCTTTAAATTGTTCCAGAGAACAGTAGTTTCCAAACAAACATGTGGAGGTAAAGAAATGTAAATGAGGCTATGAATTAAGCTACTGATTCCCATATAAGCAAGAAATTTATTCTTAAAGTATGTATTCAATGCAAGTAATTATTTTACCTTCATGTTTTCTGAAACTGTTTTCCATTTCTCCTTTTATTTATTTTATTTATTTTTTTAACAATTTTTTTTAAAATTTACTTATTTGTCAGAGAGAGAGGGAGAGAGAGCGAGCAAGCACAGGCAGACAGAGTGGCAGGCAGAGGCAGAGGGAGAAGCAGGCTCCCTGCCGAGCAAGGAGCCCGATGTGGGACTTGATCCCAGGACGCTGGGATCATGACCTGAGCCGAAGGCAGCCGCTTAACCAACTGAGCCACCCAGGCGTCCCTCCATTTCTCCTTTTAAAAACATTTCACTGCATATAAATGAAATTAATTTATAATTTTAGATACAATGTCAATAGTTGACAATCATCTTTAATTCTCATAAATTACAACCCTAGGTAAAGTAGTTTATCTCATCAACTATCCATAGCTTTGCAATGGTACATTCAATAGTAAAATAATGCATTCAGATGGCTACAATTAGCTAGAACTCTCTCTCTCTCTTTTTTTTTTTTAAAGATTTTATTTATTTATTTGACAGGCAGAGATCACAAGTAGGCAGAGAGGCAGGCAGAGAGAGAGGAGGAAGCAGGCTCCTTGCCGAGCAGAGAGCCTGATATGGGCCTCGATCCCAGGACCCTGGGACCATGACCTGAGCCGAAGGCAGAGGCTTTAATCCACTGAGCCACCCAGGTGCCCCTAGAACTCTCATTTTTTATTAGATAAATGTCATTAATACTAGACCATAGTTTTGTTAGATTTTTAAATTATCATTTTTTTGTCACATTTCATCCCTCAAATGCAAGACCAGCTAGATAGGCCATAAAATAACAACTCTAAATAGGTTTATACCACTAGAGATTATACATACTAGCCAGTAATCAGATAATGTTGTACGTCTTTTGTATTTGTTTTGTGTATTATATCTTTGTGTAAATATCTTACCTCAGCACTTATTTAAATCACTGGATAATGACGACTCTATTTTGCCAGAAAGAAAAGAGTCAAGGGCTTCTTTTAAAGACACAACTTTCTAAATCATAGGGTTCATTCTGTAGGATAGATTTAAATGCTATTTCAGAAAACCTTATCCATGAAACTGAGAGGTCTTTTATAAATGCAGATTCTCGGGGCGCCTGGGTGGCTCAGTGGGTTAAAGCCTCTGCTTTCGGCTCAGGTCATGATCCTAGGGTCCTGGGATCGAGCCCCACATCGGGCTCTCTGCTCAGCAGGGAGCCTGCTTCCCCCCCCCCCCCCCCCCCGCCTGCCTCTCTGTCTACTTGTGAGCTCTCTCTGTCAAATAAATAAAAACTTTTAAAAAAATAAATAAATAAATGCAGATTCTCAGGCCCAAACACCAGGCCTATAGAATCAGAATCTCTAGACATGAGGTTAGAAATCTGCTTTTTAATAAGTTCTTTGGGTAATTCTTTATCCATGAAAGTCTGAGAGTTTGAGAATTACTCCTCTAATTGACTAAATTGAATATGAATGCACTGAAAGTTAACCTGGGGAAACTAGGAAGGCTTTTACAATCCCATTCTAAGGGACTTCAAGTAAAGAACCAAGATCAAATTTCAGAAGTCCATTAGCATTTTATTCTATCTATAAAAACAGTCTCAAAATTCTGGTAACTCAAGTTACCACTTGGAGAGACTCTAATTATCTAAGCAGTTTACCATGTGGAAATGCAGTGAGCCATTTACAAAAGCAATGTTTCCCTAGAGGATTCACCAGATCGACCAGCAAAAGACACACATTCGGACTGCAGAACATATCTCAACTACCAGTGAGAAACTAGGATCATTTTGTTAATTCTCATGGTAGTTTCACCTTTCTGCCATTAATAACGATCTCAGGGCTAGCCTCGAGACGCAACGGTCATTCTGTTAGATAACTTTGTTAAAAAATCATCTGAGAGTTACTTCAGGCATGTTATAAAGTTGTTCCTAATACCATAACCAAATAGCCAGACACAACCCTGAAGCAATCAGGATCGCGCATCAAAGATTTGAAATGAAATATTCTGTGGAGGCAGTGACTGAATCTTTCAGCTTAAGAGCATAAAACTGCCAAGAGTAACTTATTCATTATTTTAAGGCTCTCAGCTGGTCTATAGACATTTAGAAGTCAAATGTGATTCTACTGAAAGAGATACTTTGGAACACTTCTTGATCTTCATTTAATTCTCATGAAGAATATATATATTTGTAGCCAGTAAACCACATTGTTAACATGCTCTTTTCAGCTATCTAGACATTTAATCTGTAAAGACATAATTAAAGGCTGGCTTACCATTAGTTTATTGTCAGTATGCACTTTTGTGTATAAGATAAATAAGATAAAAACAACCATGGTAAAATTTAATAAAATTTCACAAAGATGAGAAAAATCTTAAACTTTAATTAAAAAATTAAAAATACGAGGCCCCTGGGTGACTCAGCAGGTTAAGCATCCCGCTCTTGATTTTGGCTCAGGTCGTGATCTCAGGGTTGTAAAATTATGCCTTCCACTGCACTCCGCGCTCAGCGAGGAGCCTGTTTGAGATTCTCTCCCCTCTGCCCTTACCCCCACTCTCTAAAATAAATGAACAAAATCTTTAAACAGAAAAAATAAATAAAAGTAAATTAGTTACATCAGAAATAATACAATACTCAAATCTGGAAGGATTTTTTTTTAATCAATTATTCAAACAATTAGAATTTTTTTAAAAATCCACATGACAGACTGAAGAATTTAAAACTATTAAATCATCCAGAGACAATTTCTATTTATAGTCTCAAAATAAAAATCTCTTAAAAGGACTAGCTGTGTTTATCTTAAAAAGTCACCTATTTCTGGGGCACCTGGGTGGCTCAGTGGGTTAAGCCTCTGCCTTCAGCTCAGGTCACGATCCCAGGGTCCTGCGATGGAGCCCCGCATCGGGATCTCTGCCCGGCGGGGAGCCTGCTTCCCTTCCTCTCTCTCTCTCTCTCTCTCTGCCTGCCTCTCTGCCTACTTGTGATCTCTCTCTCTGTCGAATAAATAAATAAAATCTTTAAAAAAAAAGTCACCTATTTCTTAGTGATGTTTTAGTTTCCAGTTTAGCCAGCTTTAGACTATTTAAGATCCATAAGGCCTCCATCATTCAAAACAGTAGTTGTTTGGATAGAAACTATCATTCTCAGATAGCCAACTTAAGGGAATAAAGTTCAAAGAAAGAGGAGGAAGACACCATAGTTCTGAAGTTACCATATGCACATACCTTGCACTGTGAGGAAAACAGAAGCAGCGGACGATCCCCCTTCATTGGAAACCACACAGAGATACTCCCCGGCGTCGCTGAACTTCACAGTCCTTAGCTCCAAGGATAGGTTAGCCAAGATCCTCATTCTTGCAGGGTCTGCCTGTCGGGCATCTCTGTCATTCCTCTGCCAGGTTAGATTGTAATCCAGTGCACTGAAGACGAGACATGTCAAAACTGCTCTTTCTCCAGGAGGGACCGTAACATTATCAGGCACTTGGATGACTGGAGGGGGCTCTGTGTGAAATGAAAACATTCAAATCAAGAGACCTAACAGCCATTTTGCTCACTTATAGATGTGGTTTAAAAATTTAATGAGTACGTATTGAATATCTTGTAAGGAAGATGCAGTACAAGAGAACATATTCATTAAAACATATCTATGACCTGAAGAAAATTATCATTTAATCAAAAGATTCTTAAAAAGTAGTACATGTTGTAAAAAAATAAAATAAAGTAAATCTAATTTTTATCACATATGCCAAATACTGTAGTTATAAGTGTATGCCTTTAATTGAAGACTTGAATGTTCTCTAATTTAAATTTTAAATTAAATTTAAAAACATCTTACTGTAAAAGTGAGCAATAGCACAGGGTACTTATAACCTGAAGACACCATGCAAAGAATGTGTTTTTAGTTCCTTTAATCCTCAATGTAAAAAGAAAAAAGTAGTGCTTGTTTACATACCAAAACATACCCGAGTCTAAATTTATAAATTATAGATGTGAAAATCAAAAAGGCATGGCAAAAGGATATGATTAGACTAATTTCGGATTACAGTGTGAAACAAATTTTTGTCTGAGTTTGAAGAAAGTAGCATTTATGGATTTTTTTTAATTTAAAACTACTTAGTGTTTTAAAGAAAAGAGGACACAAAGTATGGTAGACAATAGTATACTAAGTATGACAGCATCAGCTTTAAGGAGAGTAACAGTCTCATTAAGAAGACACAGTACAACAGCAGTGTATGACAAATGTTTCCACAGAGGCACGAGGAATGTCTTGATTTAAGAAGGTCAAGTTAAGACTAGGCATAGACCTTTAATAAAATTGTACACATAAAGCCATGCACACAAAAGGTATTGAGTAATGCATGCACATTTCAGATGTGGTTAAAACCCATTTACTAGTTAAATATTTAGCCGGCATTCTAGAGAGAATCACATATCACTCTAGTTAGGTTTGAGAATGAATACAAATGCCCCTCTAAAGGACGCTCTGCCCGAGTGCTGTAGCAAGCCACTATTCAGCAGTTACACAGTAATAAAAACTGTGCTCAGCTATGCTCGCTGGAAACCCACGGGCCTGTTTTAGTTTAAATAGGAGAGAGTATCTGATATTCAGATCAAATTTTATTCTCCTTTACTGAAAACTATTTATAAGTGCAGATGTATCAGAAGCCTAGAGAAAACCTGAGAGCAATATGATAAAACTATAGTGGTAATCTCCGAGGGACAGACATGTGTATATTTTCCATATTTTTCTTTGTATTTATCCTTGTTTTCCAAACATTTTTAGAAGAGTAGATGCTATTTTATTTTTTATAGATGCTATTTTAAATTATTATTTAAAAAACAAAATTTTATCATTTTGCTATGTTTTAAAAATATTTTATGAAAATGGCTAGTGAATCAAGTAGAAAGTACATGACAAAGTTAGAAAGTTCTGGAGTCTAGCTAGGCTTGACACAGAAAATATGAGATGCTTTGTTAAATTTAAATTTCAGATAAACAATCAAATAATATTTTAGTATACAGGGGCACTTGTGGGGCTCAGTGGGTTAAGCCTCTGCCTTCGGCTCAGGTCATGGTCTCAGGGTCCTGGGATCGAGTCCCACATCGAGCTCTCTGCTGAGCGGGGAGCCTGTTTCTCCTTCTCTGCCTGTTTCTCTCTCTGCCTGCCTCTCTGCCTACTTGTGATCTCTGTCTAATAAATAAATAAAATATTAAAAAAATATATTTTAGTATACATATGTCTCATGAAATTATTTCAGACATACTTATATGAAAATTGAATTTACCTGGGCATTCCAGGTTTTTATTTGCTGAAACTGGCCACTATAGGCTGCCTAGTTCTATCTGTCTAGGTGTGTGACCTTAGAGAAGTTGATAATTAAATTAGGTTATCTTTTTTTTTTTTTTTTAAGGGAGACAGCAGGGATGGGGGTGCGGTGGGCAAAGAGAAAATCCTAAGCTGGCTCCACAACCAGAATGGAGCCCCATGACGTGAGCCAAAATTGAAAGTAGGATGCTTAACTGACTGAGCCAGCCAGGCACCCAATTAAATTAGGTTATCTTAAAGACCCTTTCTAGTGCTAATGCTTTATGATTCTAACATACAACGTGGCATAGACCTAAAGACCTGAAAGTGATAGCACATGGCGTATGTTCACATCCTATCAAGATCTTTTTTTTTTTAAAGATTTTATTTATTTATTTGAAAGACAGAGATCACAAGTAGGCAGAGAGGCAGGCAGAGAGAGAGGAGGGGAAGCAGGCTCCCCGCCGAGCAGAGAGCACAATGCGGGGCTCCATCCCAGGACCCTGGGATCATGACCTGGGCCGAAGGTAGAGGCTTTAACCCACTGAGCCACCCAGGTGCCCCATCAAGATCTTTCCGAAGGCCACACAATGTTTTGTATGGTTTTCTTTTTTTGTTGTTGTTCTTCTGAAACAAAGTTCTTCAACTAGACTAGGTATTTTGGGGGGGATTTTTAGAAAATGGGAAATCTCACTTTAGGCATGTTTAGTATGCTGGGCACATGCCTACATCCCTCTTAAGGACCAAGGCACTCATTTCCCCAACTGCTATGCTTGTTGGCTACATATAGCTCATAGCCAAGGCCGCTAATCTGCTCAGGGTAAGACCCCCTGTCCAGGGTAGCCCATACCCAGCGACCACTTCATGAGGAAATAAAGGATCAGCTCTCTTGCCTCAATTCAGGGCCATGGCAGCTCCAGAATTCCCTGTGGGTCAGCTAAGGTCCTAGTAGTGACTACAGTTTAACTTCTTCCACTTCTGTTAACTCCCTTACAGGTGCTTCTTCCTGGAAAATTCCCCAATAACCCTCTTGCATACAAGCCCTGGTTCACTGTCTAATCCCTCTTCAGACATAAATCCAAATAGATAAAATGCCAACTTTCTAATAACATAACAGGTGGGATTTGAAATAATGACATACAGTTTCATTGCTGCATAAATAACTAGAGATAATAAGTATTATGCACACGGAAATATTTACGCATGCATGAAAAAATTCAGCGAGGTTGGAGGAAATGATGAGGGAGGCCAAGATAACAGAACACCTGGCCTGGTGCTTGAAGTCAGCCCTTCCTAAGTGAAAGGGCTGGATGACTAGGCTAGACTGGGGCTAGAATAAGAGAACCAGAGATGGAACCTCAAAGCCTCAAAAACTGAAAGAAGAATGACAAGTAGAGGCCTTGTGGCATTAGGTAAAGATTGCTGGAAGAGAGTGCAGGAATCTTCTCACTCCCTATCCTTGTGACCATAATGGGTCCCTTGTCTCTTCTGGGCTTCAATTTCCTTACCTACAAAATGATGAGGGGGTGTAGATTGTTTCCAAGTCTTATCCTGTTCTAAAACAATATCCTATAATTATAACTTAAGATTACCTGTCACTGACATGCCCCTGACAAGTCTTCTTTGTTCTTGGTATTTTACTTAAACCCAGAATTATAGTACCCTGTGTGTGTGCATTGGGGGAGGGCCATTGTGTTAAGAAAGAAATTCAGTAAGTTAATGTAACTTTGTAACAGTACCAAACTGAATGACTAAATGTCACTTGAAAAGGATGAATTTTTCATGCTTCTGCAACCCTATTCATTTGTTTCTATGTGGTTATACGCAATAAAAGAAGTTCAATGCTTTTCACACCCAATTTGCTTTTAAAACATTCAATAATCAACATTTCAAATGAACCAAAAATCTTAAACATGTCAACCAGAAGAAAATGCTGGAAAAATTGAGGTAACATATTGGTAGAACTTTAGCTTTTCTTTAAACATTTTTTTAAAGATTTCATTTATTTATTTGACAGAGACAGAAAGATCACAAGTAGGAAGAGAAACAGGCAGAGAGAGAGAGGGTGGGGGGAAGCAGGCTCCCTGCTGAGCGGAGAGCCTGATGCAGGGCTTGATCCCAGGACCCTGAGATCATGAACTGAGCCAAACACAGAGGCTTAACCCACTGAGCCATCCAGATGCCCTAGAACTTTAGCTTTTCTTTAAACTACTCTTGCGTGCCCTCTGACTTTACAAATCAGTGTCCACAGTGACACAGGAACATCACTAACCCACAATGCCTTGATTTCTAACACTCCTTTCCAAAATATAAGATCTAACTATCCTGTGAATTTGCACATTATTCCAGTGAGCTGGTCAGGTAACTGCTGGGTTCTCAGCCCAGGCTAAGAGAAATTCAGAAGTGAGTGGAGGTTTCAGGCAATGGTAAGTCCCAAAAGAAATGTCTACATTTCCAAGTCCAAAGGGGCACTTTCTTGTTACTTCTGTGGTTACAGTCATTGCTATTACCATCAGTGTTTCCTGCTCTTTCTTTCATAATTGACCGAATGGGACACAAGTCCTGAAAACAGGCTTGGGCACAGTATAATTTCCTAGTGATACCACTGCCTGGTTGGCACAAATAAAAGTAGAGGGTCATGTGCACAACATGCATATGGAAGTTACTGACACCCCAGAGCCAAATTCTTAATAGTCAGTTCACGAATTCATACTGGCACTTCCCAGTTGTTTATGCAAGATGTTTAAATCCACTCACTCAAGGGATGCCTGGGTGGCTCAGTTGGTTGGACGACTGCCTTCGGCTCAGGTCATGATCCCGGAGTTCTGGGATCGAGTCCCGCATCGGGCTCCCAGCTCCACGGGGAGTCTGCTTCTCCCTCTGACCTTCTCCTCGCTCATGCTCTTTCTCACTGTCTCTCTCTCAAATAAATAATAAAATCTTTAAAAAAAATCCACTCACTCAAACTTCTTTCCCTATTGACTTTCCTTTAATTAATATTGCTGGAGGAGTGGGGGAAACCGAAGTGCTCAAGTGTTTGTTTTCCCAGAAGCTGAGGAACATTGACACAATGCCAATGCTTTTCTGGAGATGAAAAAAATGAATAGTTTATGATGCATGTCAACGAAATTGTTTCAGAAGACAAACTTTATTTTTCTAAGAATAAGAGAATACAAATAAATTTACTCCAAGAAGAACATGCTTGCATGCCTTTGTCTTAAAGTTCAGTTTGGACTTACTGATAACAAACATAAATCCTAGACTTCTAAGCAGCTCTACAATTTTACAGTTCCTTTTGCCTTTAATTGTCTGAAGAAAAGGCACATTGGTACTAAAAGCAGATACAGACATTGTTATAAAACTCAGTAGCTGCATTTCGGTCAGAATAGGGTTACTATTAAACACAGAGCAACACTAATCTACAAGGCAGGTAGAAAATAATTAAATTGAAACAAACTTCCCAGTAAATTCTAGATTTATGGTGAGTAAGTGGCTTAAATCCTGATCACTGGTTAAACATGACAGTCTTTTTGTATCCTAAGAATTCTGGGAGACTGGAGAAAAAAATTATTTTTTCACTAAAATATATTCCACTTTATAAAGCAATGAGCTTTGCCTTCCGTTTATTCATCAGAAACATACTATCTAAGAGCAAAATAATTAGCATTTCTTCCACTCTTCTTAATACCAGTTTTGTAGCCACTGAGGCCCTACGTTTCTTGAACATGATCACTTTCATTATCGCCTTCAATATAATGTCAAAATCCATTCATAAAAAGCATACTCCTTATTATGAATATGGGAGAGGAAAAGGGAAAGTTTTAACCTTTTATTCCCAGAATAGAACTCTCCCTTTTCTTAAATTCTATCCCTCCCTTTCTCTAAATTTCCTTAAATTTTAATAAAAATGCTATATGGTCATTTCAAAAAATATTTATTGAAGCCCCTACATTAATAATGATAACAGTACAATAACAACAACAATAATACCTAAGATCTATCAAGTGTTTCCACGTGCCAGGCTCTCTCCGATGTGCTTGACATACACTCTATCGTTTATCCTCATCGTTTCTCCATGAGATAGAGACCGTTACAGATAGCCTCACTTTACAGTTTGGGAAGCCAAGGCACTGAATCCTTAAGTGACTGGCCCAAGGAAGGTCACGCAGCTACGAGGGGGGAAGCTGGGATTAGCAAACACCCCATTTCCACAGATGCATTAATATGCAGGCAACTGTCAAGCAATTAGCGATAATTACCTGACACATCAAAAAATGTCTGTGCCCGTCCAGTCCCCGCGCTGCTCACAGCGATGCACTCATAGGCGCCTTCATCAGACAAAGTGACCTTTTCAATCTCCCAGTTCACACTGGCAGATTCTCTGGGGTAACAAAATAGAGACCTTCTCAGTTATGACAAAAACAAGGCAAAGCTGAAAGCAGAAATTCCATTATTTTTTTTAAGTATTCATTCGAAAGAAAGATGTAAAAATAAACGGATTAAACTGCAGAGTTCTTTATAGCTTAAAATGACATACCTTTTAATGAGAACATTACGCTCTCTGAGCAAAAGTCACAACAAAGGCAATAAGATATGGAGTCTGTGCATTTCTTTAAGGAAACATTCTCTGGCTATTTCAAAATATAAGATAATGAGTTAATAGAGAAACACGCCTTAAATCCTCTCTCCTTTCACATTATTTCCAGTTTTGGGTCATGTTCAGGGTGGGGTTCTTAGCCAAAGCAATTCAGCCACATAATTCATAAGTTTGAAAGTAGAAAATAGAATTTTTGATTCCAAAAAGATAAGTACTCTTTAACTTTCTTATGTCTAAGCTCCACATAAGGCTATAGAACTATCTGGTTTAATCTGTGCATACATCAAGAAAAGAAAAAAAATCAGTTTTATTATCAAACCTGTCATTTAGGTTAAAAAAAAAAAAATCCCTTCACTATAATACTTATCCATTCATTCAATAAACACTATCCTTTGTCCTTTAACACTCTTCAAATTTTTTCTCATTCTCTGGAGGTGTCTTAGTAACAGATATTTAATCCTAATAGATATTTAATACCTAATTAATACATAATATTAGATATTTAATAACTAAATTAATATTAACAAGTATTTATAAGATTCTAGTAATTTACAAAACAGGCATTATATTAATTTAAAATATAATTGAAAATCAAAACTATTTTCATAATTTTTTCTTACATTCACCCATAGCTATTTATAACCTTAAACATTCTGGACACAGGTGAGATGAAAAGCCTACGGCAGAGCCAAGACAGCTTCCACTGGAGTCTGAAAGTCGTGTGAGAAATAATATCATAGTAATGACTCCAGATCTCTTGCCATCCAGACAAACTATACCTGTCATCAAAAAATCATGAAGAACTTATTGAGGTCTTAATGTGTATTTAGCACATTAGACTTTGTAAGCGGAAGTGAAGTCATAGGTTCCTGTCATCAGAAAAGTGAGAGAATGAGCAAAGTCATTGTTCCATATATTTTAGTAACCAAGAATATTCATTTTAGTTAGTTCCTTTTCAGTTGTGTATGCATTAGGTGTCAGTGGTCCTTATTGTCACATTCGGAAGGAACAGGATTATGAGTTGACTATAAGCCCTAGTGATCATCTAAGCTATATCTTTAGTGCCTAATATTAGTAAAAGTTGAGTCCAAGTTTATGATTGTCATTGTCTAGGAGGTACTGGGAAGTTCCAGGAAGGCAGGAGTTTGAAATACATAAGAGTCATTCATGTTTTCTCCAATGCCTACTTCATAGCCAACCATATATTAGGATTCATCAAAAACTCAGACACATGGAAATTTTAGAACAGACAGTAGCGGTTCTTACAGTCCCAAGTCCCTAGTTTTAGAAACAATTAAGTTGGGGCGCCTGGGTGGCTCAGTGGGTTAAAGCCTCTGCCTTTGGCTCAGGTCATGATCCCAGGGTCCTGGGATCGAGCCCCACATCGGGCTCTCTGCTCGGCAGGGAGCCTGCTTCCCCCTCTCTCTGCCTGCCTCTCTGCCTCCTTGTGATCTCTCTCTGTGTCAAATAAATAAGTAAAATCTTAAAAAAAAAAAAGAAACAATTAAGTTGAGATTCAGGAAGAAGGATAAGTTCAAAGGATTTGTTCAAAGGCACATAACCAGTGTCAGACTGCTTGAAGAATATTCTTTACAGTGATACTTTCTCTTCTCTTATTTAGGACATATAACATGAAAATAATTCTCTTTTATCATATTGTCATCTCAGTTAACATTAAAATTATATGGCCACAATAGGAAGTTTTGAGGGCATGGCCTTTGGAATAAGGAAAGAACATGTCAAATTCAAATGTGTCCTGTTGCGCATGCAGACTAATTCTCTCAGTAAATCAGGGTTGGAGTATCAATCCATCACCACCCATGCCAAATTCTGTCTTTAGCCTTTTACAACCAAAGAGCTTAACATATGTCAGCAAGGCATGTCACATCTCCAGGCCACAGAGCTGGAAAAATGAGAGAAAGAATTCTTGTGGCTTACCTCCCAGGAATTGTGTGGAATTAATGAATTAATGTTTACAAAGAATCTCAAGTGTCTTTGAAATATGTTACTATTTAAACATGAAGCAGAATGATTTTATTTCATCAGGAATTTATGTAGCTTCAACATATGATACCCTGGTCAGTTACAGTGCTGATTATTAAACATGGAGCTAAGGCAAATCATCAAGATGTACTGTATAAAAAAAAGTAGCATAAAATAATACAGTTCAATCTTTAAATAGAATTTTTTTCCAAAGTTGGGTTAATAGATAAAATGGGTTAATACTGTCAAATATTTAGCATCTTATAGAAGTTATATATATTAGTATTGAATTAACAGCATAGAAGTTCTGTAAAATAATTCCTTGAGTTTTTACCAACATATAGCTTGTTTCATTAGTAAGTTAAAAAAAAGAAACATTTTCCAGAAATCATCCGCCAGTATTCAAGGTCTACTTAATTTTATCATGGATTATATTTATCTAAAAACAATCAACCATCTTCACAAGGAAAGTCAGTGCCTTCTTGCCAACCTCCTCTGACTACTAAATGCAGTAGCCACACATACTCCCACTCCACTGTTGCCCCCAACAAACTCCCCTCGCCTGACCTTCTCCCCACCCTTCTCCTCCAGCCATGGTGGCTTTCCTTCTTGTCTTTCTTTCCCACATGCCAGTTAGCTTCAGCCTTTGTGCATCTGTACTTCCTGGTGTGCAAATGGCTTTCCCTAGATATCTGCATGACCATCTCTCACCATGTTTAGGTCTTTGCTCAAATGTCCCTTATCCTGAATTTTCAGATTGCAACTAAGCCAAAAACACATACACCCCATTTACCAACATTCATCTCATCCCAATTAATCTGCTCTACATTTTGCCACAGTACTTAATCGGAATCACTTACCATAACACTTTAAATTATGTTCAGAGCTTGTTTGCCCCAAGGACAACAAAGCTTAAACTTTTCTCTTTTGCAAGGACTCTTCCAAAATTTGGTACCTAACCTTGTGTTCATAATTTTGTATTCTTCATCTTAACAAGAGATCCTCAAAGGGCACCTGGGCGGCTCAAATCAGTTAAGCGTCTGCCTCTGGCTCAGGACACGATCTCAGGGTCCTGTGATCGATCCTGCATTGGGTCCCTGCTCAGCAGAGAGTCTGCTTCTCCCTCCCCCTCTGCCTATTGCTCCCCCTGCTTATAGTCTCTGTCAAATAAATAAAATCTTAAAAAAAAAGCGACCCTCAAGTTATACAAAATTCAAATTCTTTAAAACCTGAATCAACCCTTGCATGAATTCTAGCACTTAAAAAATTAACATATTTATTATATTGTTTTCTATCTTTCTCCATTACAATATAAGCTTCATGAGGGCACAGACTTGGGTCTGTTTTATTGTTCCAAAATGAGGGAACAAATAAGTGAGAATTTCCAATGAAAAAGCATATTAAAATATGTATCTATTTGTATTTAGATGTTTAAAGCTGTTTATAATTGCTAATAAAAACATGTACACACTTTAAATATTGGTCTACTCCAAGTGTAACTCCATTGCTGACAAAGCTCAGGGTAAACGGTAAAAGACTCTCAACAGAGCAGGGAATTCGGCCTGGCTGCAGGTAGTATCCTGGGGTTTTCTTGGGCATTGTAACTCTGGGAGCATCTGGGAAGAAAAGAACATGGGCAACAAGATCACAATGATATTGTGTACTTCCTGTTAATCCATTCAAAACTTCATACTTTAGTCATTCCAGTAAATCCTCTGCATTCCAATTAATCTAAATGACTAAAACCCACTTTAATGATCTTTCTTTGTTCAAACCTTATTAATTTTTGGATATCTCCATGGACCCCTTACTAAAGTATTCATTAAATCTAAGTCTCCATTTATTTTTAAGACACATTATTTTTTGGGCCACTAAGCTAAAAAAAAAAGAAAAAGCTACCAGATTAGTTACCAGACTGCATTAACTGTAGAACCTATTTTTATTTCAAAAATGTAAATATATGAAAAGAACCCACATGCCTTAGAATTGAATGCAAAGGGTAACTGTTGTCCCAAAAATAGTGGGAAAAGCTGATTCTAAGATTCCAATAGAGGGGCACCTGGGTGCTCAGTGGGTTAAGCCTCTGCCTTCAACTTAGGTCGTGATCTCGGGGTCCTGGGATTGAGCCCTGCATCAGGCTCTTTGCTCAGCGGGGAGCCTGCTTCCCCCTCTCTCTCTGCCTGCCTCTCTGCCTACTTGTGATTTCTGTCTGTCAAATAAATAAATAAAATCTTTAAAAAAAAGAATCCAATAGATTTTGTAGTATTCAGTTTAGGGGCAAGACAACTAACTTTCAATAGTGTATATGAGGAAATACTGATGGTTCTATTCTCACTGTTTGACAACGATTAAAGAACAGCTACACAGTTGTTTCTGAATTTCCCAAATTACAAACTTATGAATAAATGAAAAACTGCTGTCCCTCAATCCAGTACCACAATATTAATAACAATACAGATTTGTCTATCCACAGTTCTAGCTACAGTTCTAAATTTTGATCAGAGTTGCCATTAGCCTAGAGAAATAGCACAAATATAAAAATTGAAATGCTATATCATGTCTATAAATAATCCCTAATCTGTGATCTTATCTCTAAATAATAACAAGTATATGAGTAACCAGCTCACCCATTAACTAACTGCCAACTTAGGACATAAAGACAGAATCATCACCAGATGTTTATAAAGAATTACCATTCACGAAGTAGGTTTCTGACAATCAATATAAACATTTAACCCATTTGGCCAATTTAGGTAGCTTGATCAAACATTACACATGTGTGCCAGGCTTTTTTTTTTTTTTTTTGAGGTGGGGGGAGTAAGAGCACCAGAATTTCCCAGTTTCCATTCTCACACGGAGTGAAGCAATCAGAATTTTCAGATCTGCAGTCAGTGAGACTTAACATGCAACTTTGGATGTGCTTTTTATGATTAAGAAAAAGTGTATTACCTAAATGTAGATGCCTATCAATTCGATAATCCAGTAATAATGTGAAGATATTATTTTTTTTACATTAGAGTTCATCCTTTTAGGACCACATCACTCCCTAAAACTACCAATACACCAGTGTTCAGTAAAATGATGTCTCACCTGGGATGATACTAGAGAAGGAAACACTTGATACCCTCTGGAAAAGATAATCATCCTTATCATAGCCTGTTACTTTGAGAAAGAAAGCTTCATTCGGTGGTATAAAGTCAGAAATATTCCACACGCCATAAGGTTTTTGGTCTGGGTAGTATTTAACAGGAATAGTCTTAAGAGAACTGCCTGAGGTACTCAGAAGTTCAAGACGATCTACTCTGGCTGGAATGGAAATCCCAGAAGTATTCAGCAGCACATAGGTAGGTATTCCTACAGGAGAAAGGCTGTGTTATTATTTACAAGTAACATGCAATGGAGGTTATATATCAAATAAATTCTTGCATATTATAATAACAGATAAGTATCATGAGTACTACAAACTCTCCTATAAATTGTGGCTTAATTATAGATTCTTTTTTACATAAATAAGGTATATTTACAGAAACTTTGGAAATCCTAATAATTATTTTTATCTATTTTAACAATATTTATACATGGAAAAACTAGAATTGTGAATACTGTGTTACATGATGTTTAATACCATGAATATTTAATTTTTAAAGACTCACTCTTTGTATCTCTCCAGTAACTATAGCCATAAAATAAATAAATAATAAAAAAGGAAATTTGAAGAGTCACAGTAGGATTAAGCATTTTTTAGCTATAAAACTATAATCCTGCATGAATAAAATAAGAAGAACAAGGTTTAAGAAGCAGCAGGAATTTTATCTTTAAATATATAATAATACATGATGTCTTTAATTTTTTAGCTATCTAGACACATAAAAGCCACATTTTTTTACCTTAACAACATAGCAATTTATAGATGTCAGTAAAAAGTCTCAAGACGTAGGTCAGTAGTTTTAAAGGTTCAGTAAGTTTAGGAAATTACTGCAGTGCTTGTTACAATGCGTATTCCTGTGTCCAAACTAATTCAGTTCTAATTCAGGAGAGCTGGCGTGGGTCCCGGGAATCTTAATTTTTAACAAGCTCTCTGAGTAATTTCAGTATCACTGGTCTTGGGACTAGACTTTGAGAAAAAAAAAAAGACTATGCCAAGAATACAATTATGTTTAAAGTACAGATGCTATCTTTCCCAATTTTATTAAATACAACAGAATTATAAAAATCACAGACAGTTTCAGAAATATTTTGCGCTTGGATATCTACCATGTCGATTTTGGTACTATGTACATACAAACCTTGCACTGGTCTGCTGACTGTCTTTCTGAAGTCCAAGGTGGGCTTTCTGGAAAAACCAGCTCGGAAATCAATAGTACTAAGGCCAGTGATGCGAACAGAGTGCCTTCCACTGCTCGAAGTCTGAAAAATGTTGAAAGACAAATCCCATCAGTTGATCCAGGTTACCAGTCACAATAAACACTAACCAGGATGGGAAACTACAGAGTGTTTAATTAGGACGGATGTCCAATAACTGAAGCTCTGATCTGGGTGTTCTAAACTTAACTAGGATTCTACACCTTAAATGCAAGTTTTGTAATACATAACCCAGAGGACTGCCCTAAAATAAAATTTGGTAATACACTGCAAGCCAATGTTGAAAGATACAGATGTTCAGTCACCAGTGAATAGCCCTGAGCTTTTATAACAAAACAAATCTTTGCTTTGTTCACTCTGGTTTACATGGTAGATGTTTAGCAATATCGATGAAACGAATGAATGACTAAATCTTCTCCCCTTACTATCCAGGTTTGATTCTGGAAAATATTTCCTTTTTATTTGCCTCTGGGAAGATACAGCCAGGGCAAGCACTCTTGACCACTCTCCAGATTTGAGCCAACCAGCATCCCCAGCTCAGTCAGCAGTGTCCCTGCCAAGGCACTAGGTGCTGGAGACACAAATGTGAGTACAGCATGGTTTCTATCCTCTAAGAGCTTATGGCTTGTGAGGAAGACAGATGGAGAAATAGAAATCTTTAATATGATACAGTATTAGAAATACATAAAAGGAACAGACTAGTCTATAGTTTGGCTCAAACCTCCTAAAGAGGATGATGGCTGGTACAGGAATTCAGTAAAGTGTCAGGATATAAAATCAATGCACAGAAATCAGTTGCATTTCTTTACACCAACAACAAGACAGAAGAAAGAGAAATTAAGGGGTCAATCCCATTTACAATTGCACCCAAAACTATAAGATACCTAGGAATAAACCTAACCAAAGAGGCAAAGAATCTATACTCAGGAAACTAAAAAGTACTCAGGAGAGAAACTGAGGAAGACACAAAGAAATGGAAAAGCGTTCCATGCTCATGGATTGGAAGAACAAATATTGTGAAAATGTCTATGCTACCCAAAGCAATCTACACATTTAATGCAATCCCTATCAAAATTCCATCCTTTTTTTTTTCAAAGAAATGGAACAAATAATCCTAAAATTTATATGGAACCAGAAAAGACCTCGAATAGCCAAAGGAATATTGAAAAAGAAAGCCAAAGTTGGTGGCATCACAATTCCGGACTTCGAGCTCTATTACAAAGCTGTCATCATCAAGACGGTATGGTACTGGCACAAAAACAGACACACAGATCAATGGAACAGACTAGAGAGTCCAGAAATAGACCCTCAACTCTATGGTCAACTAATCTTCGATAAAGCAGGAAAGAATGTCCAATGGAAAAAAGACAGCCTCTTCAATAAATGGTGTTGGGAAAATTGGACAGCCACTTGCAGAAAAATGAAATTGGACCATTTCCTCACACCACACATGAAAATAGACTCAAAATGGATGAAGGACCTCAATGTGAGAAAGGAATCCATCAAAATCCTTGAGGAGAACACAGGCAGCAACCTCTTCGACCTCAGCCGCAGCAACATCTTCCTAGGAACATCGCCAAAGGCAAGGGAAGCGAGGGCAAAAATGAACTATTGGGGGGCACCTGGGCGGCTCAGTGGTTAAAGCCTCTGCCTTCAGCTCCGGTTATGGTCTCAGAGTCCTCGGATCGAGCCCCACATTGGGCTCCCTACTTGGCGGAGAGCCTGCTTCTCTCTCCCTCCCTCTGCCTGCCACTCTGCTTACTTATGGTATCTCTCTGTCAATTAAATAATAAAATCTTTAAAAAAAAGTGAACTATTGGGACTTCAAGATCAAAAGCTTCTGCACAGCAAAGGAAACAGTTAACATAACCAAAAGACAACTAACAGAATGGGAGAAGATATTTGCAAACGACATATCAGATAAAGGGCTAGTATCCAAAATCTATAAAGAGCTTAGCAAACTCAACACCCAAAGAACAAATAATCCAATCAAGAAATGGGCAGAGGACATAAACAGACATTTCTGCAAAGAAGACATCCAGATGGCCAACAGACACATGAAAAAGTGCTCCATATCACTCAGCCTCAGGGAAATACAAATCAAAACCACAATAAGATACCACCTCACACCAGTCAGAATGGCTAAAATTAACAAGTCAGGAAATGACAGATGCTGGCGAGGATGTGGAGAAAGGGGAACGAACCCTTCTACACTGTTGGTGGGAATGCAAGCTGGTGCAACCTCTCTGGAAAATAGCGTGGAGGTTCCTCAAAAAGTTGAAAATAGAGCTACCTTATGACCCAGAAATTGCCCTACTGGGTATTTACCCTAAAGATACAAACGTAATGATCCGAAGGGGCACGTGCACCCGAATGTTTATAGCAGCAATGTCCACAATAGCCAAACTATGGAAAGAACCTATATGTCCATCGACAGATGAATGGATAAAGAAGAGGTGGTATATATATACAATGGAATACTATGCAGCCATCAAAAGAAATGAAATCTTGCCATTTGCGACAACGTGGATGGAACTAGAGGGTATTATGCTGAGCGAAATAAGTCAATCAGAGAAAGACAACTATCATATGATCTCTATGATATGAGGAAGTGGAGATGCAACGTGGGGGTTTGGGGGGAAGGAAAAGAATAAATGAAACAAGATGGGATCGGGAGGGAGACAAACCATAAGAGACTCTTAATGTCACAAAACAAACTGAGGGTGACTGGGGGAGGGGGGTAGGGAGAGGTTGATGGGGTTATGGACATTGGGGAGGGTATGTGATATGGTGAGTGCTGTGAAGTGTGTAAACCTGGCGATTCATAGGCCTGTACCCCTGGGGCTAATAATACATTATATGTTTATAAAAAAATTTAAAACTTAAAAAAAGAAGAGGATGATGGCTCAACTAAATATTGAATAACTCAGCACTGAAATGACTCCCATGTGTATGGATCATATGTAATTTGGATGAGGGCCACAGGATAAAACAATAACACTAATGTTTATAGGGTATGTCCAGACTCTTTAAATACATTGGATTATTTAATTTTCATCACAATCCTATCTGATATATATCCTCATTATCATCATCACACAGATAAAGAGGTGGGGCACCGAGACTTTAAGTAGCTTCCCAAGTTCACAAGGCATTCTAACTACAGAGGTGGGGTTTTAATGGAAAGGTCAGGTTCCAGGGTCTTCACCACAGTGCTACATTGTCTTCCAAGAGCAAGATAAGTCAGAGTTAGCCTCTATCTCAGTATCTTTTAACCTACGATCTGAGGAACACCTATCTACAGCTACATAAAATCACTCTGGTTGTTTCTTGAAAATGCAGACTTCTGAGCTCCAGTCCAGATTAACTGGATCAGAATCTTTGGTGAGTGGAGCCTAGGAATCTACATTTCAAAAACCCACCCAACATTTATGAATAAGAGTTCACCATTTTTTTTTTACATTGCTCACCAAGATTCTCAAATAAAATGACCACATGATAGTAGCATTGATAGAACGCAGTAGAAATATATGTGCCTATATTATACATAACCATACATAAAATTTTAATCTGGTGAGCAGCCAGATTAAGCCACACCATGATTAAAAACATGCCATCCCCAGAGCTCTGCAAACTACAAAGGCTTCCTGAAATCACTGTGGTTCCTTGTTATTTAGCAACAAGGAGAGGAAAGATGAGGGGATATGTCCCTTTTGCTACCATATTTTTTTTGTCATTGAGCAAAACCTGCAAAAACCCCAAAAGAAAAAAAAAAGTGAAAGAAAAGAAAAAACCTACATCTCCATAAAAACAGGTTTGTTTTATTCTCAGTATAAAGGATGCTGCTAATGACTACAGCTCACTTTCCTTAAGGGTTGAAAAGACTGTATGTGTAAGTGTAGGGGTCTCAGTACCACCACTTATTCTATTATTTCTAAAGGAAAATGTGTCATGAATTCCATATAATAAAGAAAAAACATGTATCTATCTATATAATTATATATCTATCTATACATCTAATTTATATCTAAATGAGAAAATTAGAAATTACCCATGCTTGAAAATATGGCATCTTCCATTACTAACCAATACATTAAAAATAAAGCAGAGTTGATGAATAGGGAGCTTCCTTATAACCACTGTAGACTTAGTGTAAAATAAATTAATTTTCATCCTTAAAATACACTATTTAACAAAGTATGCTGAAATAAGGATGTAGGTTTCCTATTCTCTGAGCAATGCCAAAAATATGAAGGGTAATAAGTTAACAAAATATTTTAAGTTCATGTTTCTATATAATACGATAAACAGTAGGAATATATGCATAGAATTTAAAAGGCTTTGTAAATAAAAGATATTTCCAAATAAGTCATGCAAATTATATCCAATTCTGTATTAATTAGGGTAATGGGAGCAAAGAACATCACAAATAAACCAAAATTATTATTTAAAAATAATAAAAGGAAGAGATTTAAACAAAGTTATTAAAAAAGACCTCTGACACTCATGCATGCACTTATCATTCTTTAATCATTATCTTAAAAGAATTACAATAATATTTGGATAATATTGTGGGAACAAAAACATCACATTAAAATGTCTTTTTATAAGAAAGTGCCATAGGAGCACCTGGGTGGGTCAGTCAGTTAAGCAGCTGACTCTTGATTTCAGCTCAGGGTCTTGGGATCAGCCCCATGTGGGACTGCACTGAGTGTGGAGTCTGCTTCCTTCCCTTTCCCTCTGCCTCTGCCCCTTCCCCCAACTCACATGTTCTCTTTCCAGGAGAAGGACAAAAAGAAAGAAAGAAATACTAACATATAAAAAAATGCATACTGTACAACAGTATAATCACTTTGGTCTTTACAAAAACCCTGTATGGAAGTATATTATCCTAATTTCACAGATCAGAGAGATTAAGTAATTTGCTCAAAGTCATAAATACAGCAGGGGACAGAGATGTGATATGAACTCAGTAAGGCTCCAGAAACCAACTTTTATAGGCACCCCATGCATTTCTCATGATTATATTAATGGATTTGATTATGGTGGTTTTAGGGATTACACTAAAATAGTAATGTGGAACTTCTAAGACAATTCAGAGGAGAGAAACAGTGGCATATGAGAGAAAAGGAGGATGGGGGCAAGGAGTAAGCAGAAGGGGACAAGGTGCTTCAAGACGGAACATACAGTTAAATCTGCTAAACTCACAAAAGCCTTGTTATTAACGGATTTCCTGTGACATTTTTTAATGAGGCTGAACTTTGCCCTGCATCAAAGTACAGAAGTTATAATCAACATACGAATAATTGGGAGATAAGTAAGCTTTCAGGAAACTCCAGAAATATTGGGAGAAGGCTCTGAATTCTCACATGTTATGGACACAAGGGGACTAGAGGAACAATAATCATATGAAGGTCTTGGAGCAACAAAGAATATTCAGCTAATTCTGTAACTGAGTCTGAGAGGCAGTCTAGCTGCATATTCTTTCCCTCTTTTTCCCTTCAAATTATTCTAGCTATTTAGTATCATTATTCTTTATGTATAATAAAATTACTAAGACCACAATTACTGATTTAATGTATTTCTTATTTGGTCTTTATATCATGTAGATTTATATCATGTGAGTTATTTGAATTTGACTCCAAAAAGCATCTATCTACCACAGAATATCTTGAAGTATCAATTCTGCACAGAGCCACCCTAACCTCATTGCTTCTGCAGTTAAGAAGAGCGAAATTTAGGCGTGCCTGGGTTGCTCAGTGGGTTAAGCCTCTGTCTTTGGCTCAGGTCATGATCTCAGGGTCCTGGGATCAAGCCCCACATTGGCCTCCCTGCTCAGTAGGGAGCCTGCTTCCCCCTCTCTCTGCCTGCCTACTTGTGACCTCTCTCTCTCTGTCAAATAAATAAATAAAATCTTTTAAAAAAGAAAGAAGAAGAAGGAGAAGAAAAAAAAGAAGAAGGAAGAGGAGGAGGAGGAAATCTAGAAACAGCATGACAGCTCCAACCATAACAGAAAAATTTCTAGACACTAGACACCAAACGGGATTTATATGGGCTAGAAACTTTGAGAGTCTTTCATACAGTTTTTCATACAGAGACAGTTTTCATAGAGTTTTTCATACAAAGGGTTTTTTTTTTCTGAGAGTATTTCATAAAGCATATTTACTCATACAATTTTTTAAGGTCATAAAGATCTATTATGAACTTTATTCTGAATTAAACTGAATTACTCTCTGAATTCAAAGTCATGAATTCAAAATTACTCTGAATTCATTAATGCTCTGAATTGCAAATGTGATGTTGGTTAAGTTGTGGAAGGGTCTGAGTCAAGAATACACAGGCTGCTTGCAGTGTGAGCAGAGCGGAGGCAAAGATAAAATTATATTTGATATTTACTGGCATCCTAAAAGTGGTCAACAGGTAGCCTTGATCCACAAAGGAGTAAGAGAAAAGAAGGAGAAGGGTAGACCAGAGTCTAGGTTTCTGGACTGGAGTCTGTGAGCAGTTAAAAAGGACAGAGTGAAGTACCATAAACAAGCACCATGGAGAGCTCCAGGAAACATTAGTTACTCTTCACTGTCTTTCTGGTCAGCTCTATTGCACATGGATTTCCTTCTTAGTTTAAGCATAAAGGCCTATTAAATACCTCTCTATACTGAAAGTCCGTTAAGGCAGTAACTACATCATATTTATCATCTATAAAATATTACTCAATAGGTACTTAATAAGTGTAGGTTTAACAAATGATATTAAACCCATCTAAAATGCCTAATGTTGGTACTCTTCCTTGGATTCCTTAAGTTCTACTGAATGCCAGATTCATCAAGAATCTATTGAATTTTTCTAGGAGCATTGTGTTAAGTATGTTCACACATTATTTCATGTAATCCTATTGCATCCAAAGATGATTTTATAGCACCACAAAGAAATTGAGGGTTGCAGAAAGGGAGAAGGATGGGGGCATGGGGTAACTGGGTATGGGCATTAAGGAGGGCCTGTGATGTGATGAGCACTGGGTGTTACACGCAACCAAAGAATCATTGAACATTACATCAAAAACTGTATGTTCGCTAACTGAATTTTAATTTTTTTAAAAAGAGAGAAAAAAAAAACCATGATGTTCAAATAAATAATTACTTGCCTAGGTTTAAATAGCAAGTTCAATGGCAACCATTCCAAGTTCAGTGTTCTTTCCATAGGACCTAAGTCTATGCACAGCATTTTAGGATAATAATCTCTAGGCTGATCTGTACACTATGGGTAGCAGACAATAATACCTTCACCTATTCATTTACCATTGTTACATTTCTAAATATGCTTTCACTTAGGACAGGTTAGTGGAGTGTTAGTAAACTGCTTTCTGGGGGAAGGAGAGCCTTAATTTTTGGCATTTGCTGGTGTAAATAATACCACAAAGGCTGATTTCAAGCTTCCCACATGACATTACTGAATACAGAGATAGGAAGAAAAAGTGTGTAATTTCCTCTATGGACCATTACAAGCTACATCCAGTATACCGCTAGGCCATGAAAATAGGGAATAAAGTATGTCTACCACTCACAGAGATATCTGTGTCATTCCAGAAGTGACACAACTCCCTTTTTCTAAAAACTCAATGCACATCCTCCAGTCTTTTCCCTCACTATAATAACTGAAGAGGCTGAATGTTCTAAATTATTGTGGAGCCTCCATCAGCGTGGGTTCCTGAGTGACTGTGTAAAGTAGAACATCTTGTCAACACCCAAAGGGCATGTAACATTAGTAAGGAACTAACTGTCTTGTATTAAGCCAGTGAGAATTCCTCTAACTACTAAATGTGAAACCTGTCCTGTTATAAGTTGAATTAAAATCTGATTGATAGAGCTGGCTTTGCTTTCTCTTTCCTAAAGAGTTCCAATGTTTTATTTAAAAAAAAAAAAAGCCCAAAGTAGGGGGGGAAAGTCACATATAATTTGCATTAATGAAAGTATAATTTTCTATTTACACATATTCAAGAGTATAAGAAAAACTAATTTTACCATTAATGTATTAGTAAGTAGGTATTATTTTCCCCATTTTTCTCAGACTCCTGAAATTAGTTAATTTCATAAGGTCAAAAAGATATGAAGTAGTGGATCTTTTTTTTAAAATATTTTATTTATTCATTTGACAGAGAGAGAGAGAGATCACAAGTAGGCAGAGCAGCAGGCAGAGCGAGAGGGGGAAGCAGGCTCCCTGCTGAACAGAGAGCCCAATTCGGGGCTTGATCCCAGGACCCTGAGATCATGACCTGAGCTGAAGGCAAGCTTAACCCACTGAGCCACCCAGGCGCCCCTAAGCAGTGGATCTTAAATTTAAAAAGATGCCCTATGACCCTGCAATTGCACTACTGGGTATTTACCCCAAAGATACTGATGTAGTGTAAAGAAGGGCCATCTGTACCCCAATGTTCATAGCAGCAATGGCCACAGTCGCCAAACTGTGGAAAGAACCAAGATGCCCTTCAACAGACGAATGGATAAAGAAGATATATATACAATGGAGTATTATGCCTTCATCAGAAAGGATGAATGCCCAACTTTTGTATCAACATGGATGACACTGGAGGAGATTATGCTGAGTGAAATAAGTCAAGCAGAGAGAGTCAATTATCATATGGTCTCACTTACTTGTGGAGCATAAGGAATAACATGGAGGACATTGGGAGATTGAGAGGAGAAGTGAGTTGGGGGAAATTGGAGGGGTAGACAAACCATGAGAGACTGTGGACTCTGAGAAACAAACTGAGGGTTTTGGAGGGGAGAGGGGTCGGGGGTTGGGTGAGCCTGGTGGTAGGTATTATGGAGGGCACATACTGCATGTAGAACTGGGTGTGGTGCATTAACAATGAATTCTGGAACACTGAAAAGAAATAAAATAAAATAAAATAAAATAATAAAAAAAAGAAGCCCAATTCTTTTCAAAATATTTGTTCCTGAATGACATACTATTCTTCAGAAATTAAAGAAATATGGTGGTTTCAAATATTTACTGAAAACCTGCTATGGACTAAGTATCATGCCAGGCACAAAACATAATAATGCTAGCTAGATTTAAATACTATCATTTTATTAAGCATTGTATTTTTAGAGAAATGTGATATGAGGAAAATGTACCCAAAGCACAGAATAAATTCTATTTCAATATATACATATAGATAAACATATGCATTTACATATAACACAAGTGTATAGATTTCTTTTTTAAGGGAAACATTCCACTTGGTTGATAACCTGATATCAGCACACTAAAATAACTGGGAAATTTTCCAGGAAAAATCCACCATAAAGCACTCCATTGACCCAAAACATCTGAATTAAGGATGTACCTAATCCTTTTAAATAACACACCTGGTATAGTCTTCACACTTACTTAAGAGTCACCAGGTGAGGATAATTTGAGGCGAGTGTAATAATCTTCTTGTGTGGTCCATTGTAGACTTGAATTTTTTTAAATTATGATTCCTAAACAAGTTTATGCCACTTGAGTATGATTTCTAAAATATTCTTATCTTTAGAAAAACCATTAGTAGTCTCTGGCAACCAGCATAGCTATCTGAAACCAGAATATTTTCTGTTAGTCTCAGAATCCCAATATGATCATGTGGTTGCATACACTCCTTTCTCTACATGGAAGGTTTTCTAAGGACAATTTATCCAAATTTACTTAATGGAAATGTGACCCAGGGGATGTGTTAGATTCCATGATCACACTGATAATCCTAGACTAATAGAAGCAGTTTGTGCCATGTAAAAACCCAAAGG
Organism: Mellivora capensis; assembly: GCA_004024625.1. Lineage (NCBI taxonomy): Eukaryota > Metazoa > Chordata > Mammalia > Carnivora > Mustelidae > Mellivora > Mellivora capensis. Next base: position 27,426 of record PISX010006057.1, on the reverse strand, counting down.
GTGCTGACAATTATTTGATGTCTTTGTAGGAAGTTTCCCTGAAGGAACAGAGGACAAAATTTGGCCTGAGAGTTTCTGTAGTTATATTCAAATATTCTATATATAGATACAGCTGCCTGAAAGGAAAATCTGTATTGTTCAGAAATAAGATCCAAGGTTTGGAGATTCCCTACAATGGAAATTTAGGGACGTAAGATGACTTTCCCTTTTGTTTTTAATAAAACTTTACATTCTTTTAACTTTCCTCTTTTTAACAGGTTTTCACCTGTATCAGAGGGAGCCTAAAATACCTGAGTCATTTATACGACCTCTATGGATGAGTTGACTCATTGACTCTGTTTGGTAAGAGTGCCCTAATAAGTCACAGAAACGTAATCACCAAGGTTTTAAAGGAAAACTACAGAAGAAAAGAAACTACCACTGTCATAGCATTTTATTTTATTTTTTTATTATTTATTTTTAGTTTTTTAATTATATTAAATGACGGACAAATTAAAGTGTTCTGTACCAGCACATCAACTAGAGGCTAAAATCAACTCCTCAGCCTGCTTCCTTCAATATAATCAGAATAAATGCATCAGTTTTTATTCATGAATATTTATACAGTTCCTTCCCAGGCATTGTGGCATATGCCAGCAATAAAATGTGGTCTAGAGTGAAACAGGAAGAGAAAATCTGTACAGAAATAAAATCATGGGGTGCTTGGGTGACTCAGTCAGTTAAGGGTCTGGTGATTTCCACTCAAGTCATGATCTCATGAGTCATGGAGCTGATCACCTCCCTGGGATCCTTGCTCAGCACACAGTCTGCTTGAGATTCTCTCCCTCTGCCTCTCCCCCTGCTAGTGCTCTCTCTTGTTCTCTGTCTCTAGTCTCTCGAATAAATAAATCAATAAATCTTTAAAGAAATATTTAAGGGGGAAAATCATCAAAGAGGGAGGTGCAGAAAAATTGCAATAGAAAGCCAGAGGGAAAAGGAGAGCCTTTCAGATGGAAAAAGTCAGAAAAGGTTTGATGAAAGTGTTGTCATTTGCTGTGGAAGTTATAAATCAGACAGAAAGCAAGGACATTCTAAGAAAAGGAACAACTTGAGAGAAATCATGGGGCAAGAGAATGTGGTAGGACACTATAAAGCTACATTTGACTAGAGCATAAAGGCAAGTGGTGGACAGGAGCTAGCAGGATTGGTTGAGGCTCATTGGTGGCTTTGAATACCAAGCTAAGGTCAAATAATAGACAGATTGTTCTCTGTACTTGGGATTGAAAACTGCTTTGTGAAATAGTCAAAAGGCCATTATTAATTCTACTAACAGAGCAGACATTTTCCAGATAGCAGAGTGCATGGGACATAACACCAGGGATATACTATCTAATCTCAGACATTTCTCTTCTGGAGAAAGTGCACATGTACAACGTCATCACTCATCAGCCATCTGAAACGGAGCCAAAGTCAGCAGTGGTATCTGTATCAGTAGGTTCAGCTCAATTTCCTTTGCATCAACCTGACATGGTATTTTGGCATTTCGTTTAGGAGCAGAATAAGCCTATTATCTTTAAAATGCATTGTAATGTGTGTCCTTTGTTCAGCTACCACTAATTGTACTCTAGAAATGGGGTAACAGCAGAACCAGAGGCTTTTGGGGTGAGAACCAGATATGCATTTAAGATAATATGATAGGGATGCCTGGGTGGCTCAGTTGGTTGAGCGGCTGCCTTCGGCTCAGGTCATGATCCCAGCGTCCTGGGATCGAGTCCCACATCAGGCTCCTTGCTCGGCGGGGAGCCTGCTTCTCCCTCTGCCTCTGCCTGCCACTCTGTCTGCCTGTGCTCGCTCTCTCTCTCTCTCTGACAAATAAATACATTTTAAAAAATTTTAAATGTTTTCTTGTTTTGTCAAAAAAATTTTCTTGTTTTCTTAATTATAGAAGACTGAGCTTAGAGACTTGTCTAAACAGAGCCCCCATCACCTCATCCCCTTAGCATCTCCCTCCTCACTCACAGAGTAATCCTCAGTGCTTCTCTGCTCTTAATTATCAATTAAAAGGTGCTTAGTGCCCATTACTGGGGAACAAGGCCAAGGGCAGAAACACCATAAACGTTTATTGAATGGATGACTGAATGGGTAGGTGTGTTAGGCACGAGATAAAGCCATAGCCATGCAATATTCCTGTTCTTCTAGGCAAGAGTTTTGCCAGAGGAAATACCACTGGTAGCAATCCAAATCACCTGTGGAAGCGGTTCAAATACTTCGCAATAAATTGCCAATAATGCAAAAGAAATGTCGTCACTTGTACATATTTCACAATCAATAACCAATGTCTTAATCAGAAAGTAAGAACAAGTTGCCTCGGTGAACCTGCTAGCTCAAGACACTGCGGGCTTAGGTCATGCTTAAAGTATTTGAGGAAAAAAGAGACTCAGAACCTCCTATACTCTTTCCAACTGTGGTCACAGAAAGTCAGACTCAACACTAGTCATACTGTGGGCAAGTTGGTTGAAATAACCATAACATCAAATCTGGCCATTTTTATTTAAAACAGAGCAGTAAAATCTTCACCACTGTCAATCTACTGCACCCAGTAAATACTGAGTAACTAGTGTGGGCACGGAACTGGATGAGTAAAACAGGCAGATGGGACCGTTATATTTCATTTTGCCTTTTCACTTACACTCTTACCCCACAATATCCACCTTCCAAAAAATCCATATTACAGTTTCTACTTTTCCTACAAGGCTGAGAGTTCTGAGAAAAAAGAACCGATACTCTAGGGCTTGAATGGAGTTACGGTGGAAACTTTCATTAAGTTGGGAGAGTTAATACAGGCATTGTTTTAAAAAGGAAAAAGCAAACAAAACTGGCATTCAGTGTGGTGCATAAACAACGAATTCTGGAACACTGAAAAGAAATTTAAAAAAATTAAAATAAAAAAAATGGCGCCTCAACTTGCTATGGTATAAAATGCACTTTCACAACAGCTCTACCCCTTCAACCAGGAGTCCATGAATACTTTTTTTTTTTTTTAAATGTAGGGAAGCTGAGACAGCAAGAGTAAATGATGCAAGGGGTATCTTCATTCGAGTTATCTTCATTCGAAGGATTCTAGAGCACACTGTTTATTTGGGAGGTACAAAGGATGCTAATAGGAAGAGGAGAAGTGATACAGGAAAAGAAATGCAGCCTTAGAAGTGTGCTTTTAACCCTGCTCCCATGTGGACAACGGGAGCTTATTCCTGCAAAGACTGAAAGCTGTTCCTGAGGGGTCTCATTCTCTGGCTGAACAGCCTTCTTCTGTTCTGAAGGGGGAAAAAAAACCCCTCTTGGGCACAGTAATGCAGATATGGGAGTTGGAAGTAGGCCAGAGCACACTGAAAATCCTGGGAAATATGGACAAGTCACTCAAAATATCCACTCCAGTGGGTCCCATGTTCCATTTGCAGCAGAACTGGATTTCAGCATGTCGTATCCTGAATTCTGGGTGTATGTTCTCTCCTCCATATCACCGTAACACAAGGCTTACAGTGAACATACACTACTGAGTGTATTCTAGGATCCAAATATCAGTTGGTGTTAAAATAAACTAGGAATGCAGATCCACCAAACAACCATAGCCAACCGAACTTGAGTGCTTCCTTTGTAATGGGAACTATGCTACTAAGTATTTCATTTGTAGCATCTTAATTTTATTCTCAGCACAATTCTACCAAGTAAAGAACTATCACTGCCATCTCTACATTGTGAGGAGGAATGCAAGGCACAGAGAACTTAACAGTCTCGAGGAAATGTGGCTTTTAAGAGGCAGGGCTGAGAATCCAACCCAGGTAGCCCCGTACTAGAGTCGATGCCCCTAGCCATTATTCTCTACAGGATCTATCTCTTTCTGTTCTGGAGGTAGGAGTGTATAATAAAATCAATCTCCAGGTTCGATTATCGGAAAACTATCTGAGAAATTTAAATGCACTCTGTGGTGACATCAATGCATTTCATGGCCACTAAAATTTGATACTACAAAATTCACGGGATCAAAACACCTTTACAAATGCACTATATATACTGCTCTTGCAAGGGAAGACATACATAAACTTGTATACACTTTATAAAACATGCCAACAACAAAGGAAAATACACAGACTTTGTAAGATAATCGTACCTTCACTGTCCACATTCCAGCCTCTGGCTCTTTAACATTCACCACCTTGACAGAGTTATGGATATTTAATAGCTCATTCAAGCCAAATCCCTTTTTTATCAGCTTCCCTAAAAGACAAAAAGGTAACAAGTACAATCTTTATTTCAGCTATGTGTGTTAGCTGTATACATTTCCAGTATAAATTACCTGATGGACATTTGTGCCTTTAGCTCAAAACATTATTTATATCTAAAATAGGTTTAATTTTATGGTTTCTGGATATTGACAATGAAGTATCAGATTCCCATTTGCCATGTGGATTTGGTCTAAAAATAAGAATAACAATTGACAGACTAATCATTTTGCCAAAGCCAAACTAGATAACAATTATTATGGCTACTGAGAAGTTAGGTGCTGTCACTAGAGACATTCCGATTTAATAGATGGCAAGAACAGTAAACCAGAATAAATGTCTTTTTGGAGATCATTCAAGGTATTACTAACATGAGAGCCTTGGGCCTTTTTGTGCACAAAGCACAGAATGTTAAGCTGTTTTCCAGCAGGCATAGGAGAAGGCTTTTACTGTCATATTTAAAGGAGGCAGTGGAATGAAGTAGCGTGATACCATCTCCTACTGACCTAAGATTTATCTCAAGTATCTAATAGTTGGAACCTAGAGAAGAAGAAAAGCAAATTTGGAAGTAAGCCATAGTTTAGTTATTGACTTCACTCTTGGCTCTCCTATGGACTACTTCTACAGTTAAAAAACTAATCAATTATAAGAATCCCATGTTTGCATCAAAAGTTTTATAGTCACATAACTTTTAAAATATCGATGTCAATGACTTTTTAAAATAGTAGACCCATCATGTAATGGATATGGGCATTTTTAATTATCCAGATTGTGAAAACCACAAATCTTTCCTGGGTAGCATGGATATTAGAAGGGAATGCTACCTCTATGGACAAATTCATTTATTTGGCTAAACCTGTAGGAGTCTTGAGAGATAGGTTTTGCCTGTTTTGCACATTTCAATTTGATTGGTAGTATGAATGCCTTAAAGACAATTTCCTGGGCTGTATTCTTTTAGGGATTAGCTATTCTCTAAGAATCAGACTGAATAAATAAGAAAGTTAGTTACTCTCTTTCAATGTATAAATCCTCACAGATAGGTTAAAAAGAAGTAACACACTAAAACCACAATGGAAATAATATTTTGCAAACATCAATGAGTAAGAAAAATATTTCTAAATGCAACCAGTAAGGAAATGAGGTTTTTATCTTTACTAGATTACTTTTCAATGTAAGTCTTAAGCCAATTCTTAGGGTTGTAACATATAATTGGGAAAACAGTAATTTTTTTTTTAACAGTAAATTTTTAAAAAAGATTTTATTTATTTATTTGACAGAGAAAAAGAGAGAGACCAAGCACGAGGAGCGGCAGGCAGAGGGAAAGGGAGAAGCAGGCTCCCTACTGAGCAAGGAGCCCAATGCAGGGCTCCATCCCAGGACCTAGAGATCATGATCTGAGCCAAAGGCAGATGCTTAACCATCTGAGCCACCCAACCACCCCAAAATATTATTTTAATAAGAGCATGAATGTGGTTTTTAATTGTCTTCTATAAAATTAATCCTTACAAAGAATATGATACGGTAAAAACTAGGCAGTTTGGGTACCTGGGTGGCTTAGTGGGTTAAGCAGTTGCCTTCAGCTCAGGTCATGACCTCAGGGTCCTGGAATGGAGCCCTATGTCGGGGTCCCACATCACCCCACCCTGTCTTCTTCAGCCCCTCCCCCTGCTTGTGCTCTCTATCTTGCTCGAACACTCTCTGTCAAATAAATAAATAAAATCTTAAAAAAAAATGAACTAGACAGTTGTTTTAAGAGAGTTTTCATGTCATTCATTAAAAATACATAAAATACTGAATTTTATAGAACATGTTACCATGAAATATTTCCTCATACATAAATAGGAAAATATAACTTCAGGCTCAAATTTAATTTTTTTCCTTTTGAGCAGTTTAGCTACAATTAAGTGACTCAATATCTATTTAAATTATTAGGAGTTTCAGGTTTTTAAAAATCTCATGGTAATTCAATTAATAATTATGACTAAAACTGTTTCATGTTTTTAAACATCTTTCCTAGTCACTTTTGCATTTGCTGAATTATTCATAAAGTTAGCATTAACCTGACATAAATAAGTGCACAAAAAAACGTTTACCTTTTATGGTTTTTGTATTTTATCATATGATGTTTGATATATCTCACCTAAGGGATTGCGTATTTCAATCCCTGGAGAAGGGCCACTCAGAGACACAGTAACCTCTTTCAGGCTGGGATCAAAAGGAATTTTCCAAATGTTTACAGCTTGTTCCAAGTGATCTGTTGATAAGAGGTGAACTTTAGAGGACTGTACTGCCTCCTCTACCCATTTTAACACCTAGAAGAGAAAGAAGAAGTGTGAGAGGTATCGGGAACATTTACAGTCTTACACAGCCTCGACTTCTAGATGCGGTATTTTGCTGAGTCACATGATTCAGGCACTTCCTGTCCTGGTTTCTTTTCATCACAGTGAAGAGCAACCTTTTCCTACATCCAGTTCTTATAGCAGATTCAGAATAAAATGCTACTTTAACCCATGCTCAGATGTCAGGTTTTCTACTTGCAATAATATATTCAAAATGAGATGATGGTGTTCAAAAACCAGTTACATAAAACATGCAGAGATATCACAGATGTTTCATATTTTTCAAAAGAAATGAAAAGAACCTTTAAAAAGAACATGGTATTGCCAATATTGCAAGATCCCTTTCCCCACCATTCTCTCTTTCTGGATTTCTTTCAATACCCAATTTTTAAAAGATAAACTATCTAATCCAATTTCAATATATTGGGTCTATGAATTATTGGGATATAGTGTATATTAATTATATATAGAATATTGTACTATATATTAGTATATTAAATATTGAAAAATAATTGCAAGACCAGCAAAATATCCATTTTTTATAATAAAATAAATAAGTACCAAAAACAATAGGAAATTTACCCCTGCATTCTTAAATCATAGAAAAATATTTCAGATTAGAACCAATTCAAGTAGTGTATTTTGAAAAGTAGTCTTTGAGAAAATATTAAGAAACTGGATTATAAAACCGTGTTAATGCCTCACTGTGAACAAGAAAGACTTCCAGTTCTCAGAAGTGTTCTGCAACACCAAATGCAATTTCTCATTAAACAAATAGTGCATGTCTGGATAGGTATTGTTTAGTCGAACTTACTACAATTAATTCTAAATCATGATAATCTTTAACCTACCTCTGATCTTTCTCTGGTTCATATGTCTTTCAAGATGATATCCTATTATGAATAATTTTCCTTGTAATTATTCATAAAACACTAAACAGAGCTGAATATTAAGCTATAGCCTAACTATTCAAAATAAAAACATTTTAAAATTACAATAGCAGTACTCACTAAACAATTAAGGAAACAACAAATACTGTGCAATAACCTCACTCTCCATAAAAACTATCCCTTGATATTTGTCATCTAGAAGGAGGAAAGTGGCTAACACATATTATCATATAAATAACAACAGTAAGGCAATTATATTCATTCATAAAACAAAAGCTTATGGTTCAAGGTACTTTTCCAGGTACTGAGTAAGTATTTTAATCAATATTTAGTAAATACCCTTCTTCTCTGGGCTAGTGTTCACTTAAGTTTTTTGCAAGTTTTATATATTATTTTATTTTAAAATAAATCTTCCTGTCTTTTCTTTAGGGTCAAGAACCACCCACATCTCTTTGATCTTGGTATACCCAATACCAAGTGGTATGCTCTACACATGAAGAAAGTAGGATATGCACTAATGTGCATGAAGTTGGTCATAATGATGATTATAATGATGTCTTCTTAGATAAAAGAATATTATGGGAACAGGGATCCCTTGTTGAAATGACATATATAAAGTGCCTGTCATATCGTTGCCACATAGTATATATTCAGGTTTCCTTCCCACTATATCTCAATTCCCTTCTATTCCCCTAAATGAGTATTTCAAGAATGGCTTCAAAAGCCAAGTGAAAAAAATCATGCATAAACGTCAAATAAACACTGAAGAGAAATAAAATAAAATAAAATGGAAAAAATAATTCTGTAAATGAAACAAGAAAGGCCAAGTCCTTCCAGGTAGAAGAGAGGACCTGAAAAAAACACACAAAAACAGAAGTTTTCCAAATATGTTGGGAACATGATTGAAGCCAAGTGGCTACTTCAGTGTTCAGAAGAAGAAGCAGAACATGAAGTTGGAAGCTTGTATCAAGGGCAGACTACGTATTGTCAGAAAGTCAGGATATGATCTTTGGATTTTATCCTAAACACCCCAGTGAAAATTATTGAAGGGGTCAAAGCAGAGGACTAATACACTGGAGTGGTATTTTACAAAAAAACAAAAACACCTTATAGTGGTGTCTAGACAAATTGAATAGAAAAACCAAATTCATTACAATTAATTACCTCTAAAATGAAATTATATACTTCCTCAAATTTTAACTTTATAAGGCACCAGGAATTTTACATATGAAGTGAAGCATATATCAACATAATTGTCTAAAGAAACAGATGCTATATTTGAAAAATGGGTTCTCAGGGTTCTTGCTTGAGCAGAAATGTATGGATTATCTGTTCATCAAATCTGTCATATGGCTGCAGAGATTAGACTTGTTTATTATTTGACCACAAATAAAACACATTTTAATGATTAGAGTGTTGACATTTTTATTTCTTATACATAGAACATAGCTGCCTAACTCAAGGAAGTGGGAAAGATTGGCTTACTGTCTCAGAAAGCAATTGATAAATTTGACTGATAGTAAAGTTTGAGGTAATGTCTGGCACAGAGACAAAAGAGGGAAGAGAACAAGAAAAAATTGGATAAATGAATAGAACATTTGTTTTAAGGGCAAGACACATAACGTGGCTATAAATAATTCTCAACTGAATAGGAAAAGAAGAATTAGAAAACAAGAATTGCATAGAACCTCAAGTTTAACAATGAAATGCAACAGAAACGGAAGAAATTTTTTACACATCCTTCTTTTTTTTTTCATCCTCTTTAAATGCATAGTATTATCTCTGGGTAGCTCCTCAAATATATCTTTCCTTCAAATTCCATGTAGGGAGGCTATAATCTATCACTGGATATCTACCCATTGTCTATTAGGTATGCACAGAAATCACTAAGTTTAGGCATTCTTACAAAAATGGAAGACTTTCTAATTTAGTTGCATTTTCCTAAGGCAAATGTGTTCAAATGGAATGGAATATAACCACTTTTGGGTTTACTCAATCCCATTTCCAATTCATCAACATTTACGAGGCTTTCACAAAGGGATTACTATGTATCATAACATTACTTGTGAAAGATACAGTACAGACTTCTGAAAAATCACTTTTTTAGCCTCTTATAAGAAAAATCAAATTGAAAGCAGATGCAACCCATTTTGTTAGAAAATATAGATTTAACCAGCATATGAATACAAGTAGATCACTGCAAGCTACACTATCACCATTAGTGGGGTTTCTGGCCTCTTACAATTGTCACATATAAGAAAAAAAATCTTTAATTGTCTAACCATGAGAAATGTCCTCCTGAGATTGGAAATGATTTTCTGTTTTAATGACAAATGGAACAGAATAATGTGAGAATCTTTGGACTGATGCATTTTTACCAACATAAAAACAGTTTCAAACCACTATGGAACCATTAATTATACATTAAAAATTTTAATGCAAAAATGTTTCTCTAATGATTTGTCCAGTTTATATCTCAAAGGGACTTTGAAACCATCTAATACAGCTCCTGTATTTTATAGATGAGTAAACTGATACTCGAAAGTGTTCTGACTCCTTTTAAACACCTAACCAGATAGATTCTACCTCAATAATTATATTTTATATAAGTCCCTGTATTCCTGAAGATACTCTATTAGTATAAACACTTTGCATCCTATGTAATGATCAGTATTTAAAAGTAAGTTCATGTCTATTCCACTCTGGAATGAGATGCAAGTATTGTTTCAAAGCACAAAACCAGGATATATTGATGAGAACTTTTAAGATTCACTGTTTTAGCAACTCTCAAATATACACTACAGTACTATTAATGATTACATCCCTAAGACTTACTTTATTTATAACTAAAAGTTTGTCCCTTTTGACCCCCTTCATCCATGTCTCTCACCCCTCTACCACCCTCCACATTTGGCAACCACCAGTCTGTTCTCTGTAGCTGTAAGTTTTTGTTTTGTTTTTGGTTTTTGGATTTCTCCTATAAGTGAGATCATGCAGTATTTGTCTTCTGCCTGACTTATTTCACTTAGCATAATGAAATATGGTCCTCAAGGTCTATCCACGTTGTCACAAATGGCAATATTTCCTTCTTTTTATGGCTGAAAAATATTCCCAAGTACATATATACCACTTCTTTATTCATTCATCTGAAACTCAGGTTGCTTTCACATATTGGCTATTGAAAATAATATTGCAATGAATAAGGAGGTGCATATATCTTTTCAAGTTATTGTTTTCATTTTCTTTGGATAAAAACTCAGAAGTAGAACCAATAGATCATATGATAGTTCTACTTTTCATTTTTTGAGGAACCTCCACACTAGTTTCCATAAGGGCTGCATTCCTCCCAAGAGTGCACAATGGTTCCCTTTTCTCCATATCTTATTTCTAGTCTTTTTGGTAAGAGCTGTTCTAACAGGTGTGAGGTAGAATCTCCTAGTGGTTTTGATTTGCACTTCCCTGATGATGAGTGATACTGAACGTCTTTCTAAATACCTGTTGACCAGTATGACATACCAGTATGTCTTCTTTGGGAGAATGTCTATTCAGATCCTGTGCCCATTTTATTTATTTGTAATTTAATCAAAGTCTTATTGTTTTTAGTATATACTTCTTTTACCTCCTTGGTTAAATTTATTCCTAGGTATTTTATTCTTTTTCATTCAAGTTGGAAGGATTTTTTAATGTAATGAATTATATCCAAATGGATTTCCCCAGAATATCTTTTCTACATTCACTGGAAAAATGGAAATATGGTAAGGTATTAGACACAATTTGTAATTAAATTACACATATATTTGTATTTTGTTGTTGTTGTTTATCGTTTTTCTTCCCTACTAAACTCTAAGTCCCATGAGAGAGAGTAAGAGCATGGCAGACATGGTCACTACTACATCTCCTGAAGCCAATACCATACATGGGATATAGTAAATTCCTAATAAACATTTGTGAGAGAGAGGGGAAATGGGAAAGAGGGAGGTTGAAAGTGAAGGAGAAATTAACTGTGTGTCAGATCTTTACCTTTAGACTTAAGAGTGTGTGAAAAGGTAGCATTTGGCTCTGTATTCATTTGTGACAAACCCTCCCTCAGCACTGAATTTTCTTTTTATTTTATTTTATTTATTTGACAGGGAGACATATCACAAGTAGGCAGAGAGGCAAGCAGAGAGAGAGAGGGAAGCAGGTTCCCGGCTGAGCAGAGAGTCCGATGCGGGATTCGATCCCAGGACTCCAGGATATGACCTGAGCTGAAGGCAGAGGCTTTAACCCACTGAGCCACCCAGGTGCCCCTCTCAGCACTGAATTTTCAACACAGAAGCTGAATAGGGTACAAACTTGCATGTGTTGTCTTAAATGTGAGCACCAAGCTCTATTAAGTTTTTCTTTATTTGAATCGTTAGCTTGGGATTTAAAAATCCAATGGAGTAACCTCTAAAATTAAGTCAGTTTTTTCCTATTTAAATGCCAACATGTATGATTTTCTGTAGCACTGGATGCAGATTTTCAAGTTCAGAAATGGTAGAAAGTTAGTCAGAAAATGAATTCAACAAAGCAAGAGCAACGTAAAAGGCTGAGTTAGGCGTAAATGAACCCATCTAATAATCAGAACCCATTCCAAAAAAGATTGATGTAACCTTACTACTAATAATAGCAAGCACTTTTACAGTGTTTATTACATGCCAGGTCCAACAAATTTGTAACAACTCTTCAACACAGGTATGGTTATCTCCATTCTATAGATGGAAAAAAAAATGGAGGCATAGATCCCAAAGTCTGTAAATCATACAACGAGAAAGAAGCAGGGCTGGCCTTTTGATCCCAGTAATCTTGTACATTTCTGAAGTATAATAAAGAAAAAAATGGCAGTTTTCAAGAATAAATCAGAAATATAAGTAATGAAAAATAAAAAATCAATGCAGGTGTTTTTAATGAGAAGTGGCAAGCAAAACTAATCTGATTAGCTGTATGTTTTTATCACCATTGGGCAATAAATTATCAAGAATTAAATTATATATAAATATTAAAGTCTTTAAATTTACATTGTATTTGATGTGAGAAAGACTTGCTACATTTTTGTGGTAGATCCTATGTAATAGCAGAGGCAGGCTTCATCTATGATGAAGCTATCATCGTATGTATATGATGACATATACATATATGTAATATATGTATATATGATATATACATATTATATATATATTATATGATATACCATATAATATATGATATATACATATATGTAATAGCAGAGGCAGGCAAAGATCATCTCTCTCTTAGCCAGAGCAGAGCTGATCCTCTGGATAACCAGGACAGCCTCTCCTACCGCCCCCCACCCCAAGGTCCAAGTTCATTTCTACTGCACAGCATAGCATGGAGCCTATAATTCGGAATATTCTTAGAGTCACCAACTACTTATTGAGCATCTACTGAGCATAAAGGATAGTACAGCATATTATAAAGAATACCAAAGAAATAGAAACACATTCCCTGCCTTATAAGACATGACAACCTAGTTGGAGAAAGGGGACAGACATTAAAAACAAATTAACTAGCTTACTTTCTAGTAATAAATAAGCAAGATGAGAATACAAACACTCAGTGTATAGTCCCAAACTGTGATGCACTTTTCTACTCAAAAAGTTTTAATGATTCCCAGTTACATCTGGGATAAAGTCCAAGCCAAGAGTATACTAAAAGCTGACAATGTCAGCAGTTACCCTGAATGGAGGCAATAAAGAGGTGTACTGTCTGTAGGAAAATAATAATAAAACTTACTAAAAGTTGGTCTTTTTTTTTTAATATCTCCATGTCAGAGTAAATAATGTCAGTTAAAAATTCTTCTTAGGAAAAAAAAATCTTGGTTGGTATGAAATCTAAACAATGGCTCCTATTATTGTTGAGTATTAATAATACACATAAAGCTTCAAAATAGCACATTTTATTAATTTCCCTTTAAGAAATGTGTTCTGCAGAGACATTAATTCAGAGAACTCCCAATTAAACAACAGGTGTGTGGCCATGTAAACTATGCTACTCACTTTCATTTCAAGAGTAAGTTTATAGCACTATGAGCCTACATATTCTTGTGTTTGGACAGCAGATTTGATCTAAGCCTTGATAGCTCAGGAATTACATGATGGACATGTTTTAAAAAGAAGTCTCCAGTGTTGATATTAGAATCTAGGGAATTCAAGGAGAGAAGCAAAGAGATCAGATATGAACACTGCAATAATCTGGGTGAGAGATGACCCAGAGTGACCCAGAGCAGGGTTGTGGCAGTGGGGCAATGAGATGTGACCAGGTCTGGATGGTTACTGAAGTCAGGCTTAACAAAGTTTCCTGAAGACTGGACATGGGGATTGAGGCTGATACCTCTCTATTGCCATTACCCAAGACTGAGAAGACTGCAGAGAGAGTTGATTTAATAGGGTGATGGAATGAGCTGGATGTGGAGGCTCTCAGCTTGGGCATGCTAAATTTAAGACCTCTATTTATTAGACATCCAAGTGGAAGTACAAAGGAGGTGGTTGGATATGTGGAACTGGAGTTCAGTTGAGAGATTCAGATTATCATGGAATTTAAAGTCATGACATTTCCCTTGCAGCTCCTTCCCAACAAGAACTTACACAAAGGAGGAAATACATCATCCTGTGATAAGGAGCTTGGATATCCATACATAATGGCTTGGAATAGAGCCTTGGAACAAATTTCCCCTTGTTCTGATTCCAGGAAACCTTCAGAAGATTTGTATATGTGCCTGCAGGGAGTGAATGCACTAGCCATGTCAACACAAGTGTTCTAGACTGATGGCAATTAGATTTCTCATTACAGATGAATGAGTCGGCCTTCTGATTTTATACAACACTGTTATGAGTTAATGCGAGTCTCTTCCTGAGGATGGGTCCACTCACACGGTGCTGACAAACCCAATTTCACAGTTTGCAAATTTTAGCAAATCACTTTAAGATGTCACCCTTGGAGATCTGAAGAGGTCTTTTGCTAATAATACCCATTTGTATTATTTTTTCTAATACTTAATTTGGAAAATTGTGCAATGAACTTTTCTAATAGTAAGGTCTCATAAACAAGTGTGATTGGTGATTTATAGGACAGAGCTATATAATGCTTGTGCTAAAGGTGTGAAAAATAAGGAATAATTTGTATTATAAGGTTGTCAGATTTTTTTTTAAAGACTTTCCAGTGGAATGAGAATTTTGCCCAAGTCATACAGAGAATACAGGTTGGGGGAAAGGTTCAAAACGGGAACAGCACTAGGAAGCTTGGGTTCAGTGGGGACACTACAGAGGACTGATGACAAAAGCGATCCTCAACTTTCAACTCTATGAACACCTAAAATGTGTATGAAACTACCATACCTTCAACATGATGGAAGTTCTCTAATGTGCAACAGCTGAAAAAATAAGAGCACACTTCAGACAGTTTTGAAGAGTGAAGTCATTCCTGCTGGTTATTTTAAAGTGTCAAAGTATATTTCATTAATTTATCTTCATAAAATTCTTATGTGTCACAACTTCAATGTATTACAAATGACTGAGGAAACTTAGCCAGAAAATACACTTTAAAATAGTAAAAATATAAAAGATAAACTTTTATACATTACACCCACAGGCCTTATTTATCTTCTAACTGAAGGTGTGTATCTGTTTACCAATCTCTTCCTATTTCCCACACTCTTCAGCCCTGGAGACCACTCTTCTACTCTCTACTTTTATGAATGTGACTTCTATTTTTTTAAGATTCTACATAGGAGTCGTATCATGCTAATAACACTGTATTATATAATTGAAATTTACTAAAAGAGTAGACCTAAGATGTTCTAATCAAATAGTAATATATGTTAATAATAATCATTTTTTAAAAGATAAATTTGTGAGTTGATGGATGTCGGTCTTTTCACAAGTATATCATGTCATCACAATTTACACTTCATATATCCTACAGTTTTCTCAATTATACCTTAGTAAAGCTAAAAGAAAAAAATAAAAGATTGATTTTTTTTCATTCATGTCTCCCATTGATTCTTTTTGTGTTTGCCTGGGTCTTTTGGTTTGTTTCTTTTTTTTTTCTCTCTCTCTACTAAATACCTATCTATTTGAGAATGGAAAAGTCTCACTGAATTCAATTCTCTCATTAAAACTCTTCCTTGAGGGACGCCTGGGTGGCTCAGTGGGTTAAGCCACTGCCTTCGGCTCAGGTCATGATCTCCGTGGCCGGGGATCGAGTCCCTCATTGGGCTCCTTGCTTGGCAGGGAGCCTGCTTCTCTCTCCACTTCTGCCTGCCACTCTGCCCACTTGTGCACTCTCACTCTCTTTCTCTCTCTCTCTGACAAATAAATAAATAATTAAAAAAATAAAACTATTCCTAGTTATTCAAGCTAAAGAAATTATGAAATACATAAGTACATAAATACATGCCTTTGTGAATAGACATTGGTGCTTTATCTATACATATATACATAAATGTGTGTATGCTTATATACATAGACTAGCTGTGTTCTCACTCCTAGCTACACCAAAGCAGGAAAAAGTCCAAACTTATTCTAAGCTCTTTTTGAGTAACAAAATCACCCTAATTAAAGAGATACTTGAGTACTATTAAAGTTAGCCTTTCACTTGAATAGATATGCAGAATTATATAAGTATATGGACATAATACATGGGAGGAGGATTCATAGTTTCATCAGATCCTCAAAGTGAGATAGGAGGAGAATTTTTAAAAACAACTTTAGAGAGGTACGGTCTCTTCTACGGAATAATCTTTTACATTACTAAACAAAAAAATTTTTTTGAATTATCTGAAATTCTTAAACAAGATAAATTAGAGCATAAAATAATTCACACTGCAAAGACATTTTGTATTTCATAAATGGAATCTTTTCAAGTGTTTTTTTAATAGTCATTGAATGACTAAGACAAGAGACTATGAGCTAAAGTATTCCCAAGTACTATAGCAAATTTTAATTTATAACAACTAAGAATAGTAGTTGATCTAGCTCCCACCCCCATTTTACAGGAAGGAAGCTAAAATATAAAATCATCTGGTTTCTACTTGACATGTAAAAATCCTATTGGTCCCTTACAACAAACACCAAATGAAAATTAGCAAGATGTTTTCCCAAAAAAACCCGCCAAATACAGAATTCATTCCCAAGAAGAATTTACTAGGGCCTAAGATCTGTTTCTTAAGTTCAGGAACTTAATTTCAACTGACACTGAATCAATTTGAGGTAGAGGACTTAATTCTTTGAGGCAGACATACATTGAACTCCCAATATTGATAACTGAACCCAAAATTGAATATTGAACTCCCAATATTGATAATACCAACTCATATATTTACAAAAAGGAATCAGAACACTTTATGACTACATGACTTCTCTGTTGGCTTGTAGAGGTGGACTTATTCTGGGCTCCAAATCATACCCATGTGGTTGTTTTGAAAGCTACCACTTTATGTATGTATGTATGTATGTATGTATGTATTTTGTGATGGCTACCATTTAAAAAGCACTTACATGCTAAGGACTGTACTAAGAACTTTATAAATTTCACTTCATTAAATGTTTTCCATAACCTCTAAATACTTACATTTTGTACGATGTAACACATTGCCAGTAAATATAAGATATAAGATTCCAAAAAAGGCAAAGAACCATAAACCTCATGCTACTAGCCACTGTAAGATTATAATATAGGGTGCCCCTCACCCCTCATATTCCTACCTTTGAAAGAAAACTTAGATTCCAAATGACCCAGGGAAGAAGAGAGAGAGGGGGAAGGAGGAAGGAGAAAGGAAAAAGAAGGTAAGGAAGGAGAGAAAAAAGGAAGAAAGGAGAGAGAAGGGGAGAGAGGAAAAAAAAATAAATTAGATTTTGAGCTTCTAAGGGCCTATGTCCTAGTAATTTAGAAGTGACTGAATGGATTTCAAGCATAATTTTGACTCTATGCAATTTTCAAATTATGTCCTGGTTTAAAGTGACATCCTCCATACACACTTAAATTTTTAAGTCTACCTTTCTGTCATGTGCTTGTTGAGTTTGGGGAAAAGAAGAGGGAAGGGATTTAGATGTATTAAACATTTAATAGCATTTGGCTGATTAATCTCACAATACCAAATGCTCTTCTCAATGAGATGGGAAAATCTTATAGGCTATAGACTATAGTTCTTTGCTTCCCTAATCATAACCATCTTGGACCAAATAGCCCCTAACTCAGATGGCTGAAGATCCCTCACTTTTAGACAGAACTTGGGTGGCCGCTGTTTACCTTAGCGACTTAACTGTCTGTATGTTGTCACACTGATTAATACCGATCCTGATTCAGACATTATTTAGATATTTTAACATTCAGTCAAGTTATAGGCAAGCTTCTTTGTCCCTAGGCCATATACCACTAAGAGGCCTTTTGCATATCTCTGATCTAATATGTGTCGATTTTTAAGTAAACTTCTCAAGATCTCATCATAGTTTCCATATTCCCAAACACCCTCTTAAGAATTACTAACAAACTCAAAAACAAAGCTTTAGGAAGTTTATACATTCAAATGTCATAGAGTAGAGCTTTAAGTACATTCAATGGGGAGATAAACTGGAGGATTTGAAAGGTCCAGTTAGTCAAAGGTTCTACAAGGCATAAAAGCTAGTAACAATGTGTGCTTTAAGCAGTCAGGAAGAGGAGCCATCAATGTGGACTAAAATTATTGGGAAATGCTTTATAGATGTGGTAAAACTTCAACATTATACAGCTTTAAAAATCTGGCAGCATGCACGAAAACCTCAGTAACACTAACCCTTTCCAGACTCCCTCTCATCTTCAGCAAGGACCCTTCAAGTTATACAAATCTGGATTTTACTGGTAACGTTAGCAGTAACACAGGCGAATATTCAGCATTGCCTAGCATCTTCAGTTGCCCTTTTAAATTACAGTAAAACTTCATTAGCTCCTATAACTAAATCATCACTCCAGAGAGAGCAGCTGGAAACAACTGTACAAATCTTAGGAGGTCCTAAGGGTAAAAGAGAAAAGGAAAGCAAGAATCGAATTTGGGAAGCAAATGAAAGCAATGGATGAAGTCAGAGAAAGACCCATCGGGATACCAATAGGTTCTCTAGACTGAAAAAGAATAGATTGCAAAGTAAAGGTAAAACAGAGGCAGGAGAACAATTTCAACACTGGGAGTGGGGGTGGGGGGGTAGAAAAAGCAACCCATAGGCTATTAGGGTCTTTGGACTAAATAGTATCTTTTATTTTAAACCTAATTATCACAGTATATTAACAACTGAAGAAAGAATAAAACTGATTTATGGCTTAAAAAGGGATTTGATATTAAGTCAATAAACATTTAAGCACAGTCATTCTACCAAATAGTAGTTCTACACTAGATACACAAGGGTGAAAGTATGCTTCCTGCCTATGTTAGTTTTACAAGGCCAGAGTTTATGCACCAGAGAGCACACATGTTTGGCATTTGCTATCATAAATTAGGGTAAAATATCCTCTCTGTTTCACCCCTGGCAAATTCATGTTTTTGAGCAGGGGGTCAGTTCTGGGTTTCTGAATGAGCTTATGAGGAGCAATGGAAAGATGCTTCAGCAAAAGATAACAGAACAATGATGCTCCCCCCCAATCCTCCTATTTAGGGAATGACCCAAATTTGTCCTAAAGTGTATTCAGTTTGCGAATACAAATACAAATACAAAAATACAAAGTCACAACTACAAAAGTTGGAACAAAAATAGTTACCTGCAATAAAAAATAAGACATATACATTTCAAATTATTAAAAGTGACAAATCTAGAAATTAATAACAATTTTGTTACTATTAACGAACAAGAGACTATGATGGTCTTCCTGCATTTTTGATAGTCTTTGACTGTCTATTCCCATAACAAAATAATGTGTAATATTTTCTAAAGAGAGAATAGAATGATAATTTAATCTTTTCTCTAACACTGTTTATCAAAAAGCATTTTTAAATTCTTATCTGGGATGCTTTAAAAATTCAACTTCAAAACAAACTGAGGGTTGCGGGGGGGAGGGGGTCGGGAAAGGGGGGTGGGGTAATGGACATTGGGTTGGGGAGGGTATGTGCTATGGTTAGTGCTGTGAAGTGTGTAAACCTGGCGATTCACAGACATGTACCCCTGGGGATAAAAATTTGTTTATAAAAAATAAAAATTAAAAAAAAAAATCCCACTTTTGAAAAAAAAAAAAATTCAACTTCATACACTGACACACTTGGTTCTTGTAGCATTCTTAGAACTACAGATTTAAAAAAATAGTCACAGTCACCCCAATGTCACTGGAAATAAGGGCATATGTGTTAAAGGGGAAGTCAGATTTGAAGGATATGGCAGTCTTAACGAATCACAGTTTAAATATCTTATTTTTGCAACTCTGTTTCCCATACCTTTTTAACTCTGTGAATGCATTTCAGCTCATTTTCCAGAGCCTTGGAAGGGATTCACAGAAAACAAAGTCCCTTAGACTTAAGTTCCATTACCTTCACTGTAATCTTGCCTCTACTCCCATTCTTTGAAGGACACATTAATTGCAATGTCCCTGCCCACATATTACACCAATCAAATGACAACCATCAATGTCAGATTACTTTCTGCTTGAAGGCCTGTCAGCTGGGTCTTTGACTGGGTGTGGGGTAAATGTGAAGCAAGAGTAGAAGGCTCTTCTCTCATTTCCCATTCAGTTTTTCCATAAATAATACTATTACGATCCTTACTGAACAACAACTGTGTATTTTTCCCATTTTACAGAATTAACTGAGGAGTAGGCAGTGGGTGGATGAGTACTGTCCTACAACCTTCGACACCTATAAAATGGAAAAGGGAAAGCATATACCTTGGACAAGAGGAAACGAGTTAAATATAAAAATGGGGACCTTATCTTTTAAAAGCCAGGCAGAAAATAGAACCATAATCTCATGGTATAGAGTCAAGAGTGGTAAAGAATGAATACACTCTTGATGGGGGAACTCATAGTCTGGTGGAGAATCAATGATAATAGAACTCTAAGAGATATAATAATAAAAGTATATGACAGGTATGATTGTGCAGAAGATTAACTCTGGCTTTGTCTGGAAAGGTGGCCATCCATACTTGAGATGGGTTTTGAAGGATGAGCAGGAGTCAAATCAACAAGCAGAAGGAGAGCATTTGGGACAGAAAGAAAAACAAGTTTGAAGACATGGAGGTAAGATACAACATGGCATGTCTAAGAGGTACAAAATTTTGTGGTTACTTGGTGTGCATACAAAGCGGTAAGAGAAAAAGGGGGTGGGGAAGGAGTGAGAAGAACATAGAAGACCTTACATCCCATGCTAGATGCCAGGCCTTACCCAGAAGATCAATAGGAATTGCAGAAGGAAGTTGGAAAGAGAGGATCACAATTAAGATTATACATAAAATGGATCTTACTGGGAAAATAAAAATATGAATTGGGAGGGTCAGGGAAGACTGGAAGCAGAGGGATCATAGCAGTTAAACAGAGCAGTTACACAGAGTAATCAAAAAATAACGAAGAACCAGTAGATAGTGGGAAGGAAGAAGAGGAAAATAGGTGCCAAAGATAGCTTAGGTTCAACAATACCTAAGTGGCAATTTAATGTGAGACATGAAAAAGAAGGAAGGTCTGGAATGACTCAGATTTCTGGCCTGAGAAGCAAGAATGATGATGCTGTTTAACTATGATCAGAAATTTGAAAGGAAAGTGTGATTCAAGAGGCATCACATCAAAAGGTGAATACTTCAACTGGTAAGAGGAAAAAGGAAAACTAAAACAACATGAAAGTATATTCAAAATATATTACAAACACAAAATGTTACACCAATTATGAATGACTACTCTTTAGAAAGAATGAGAAAAAACTCTTAAATTATAGTATACCTATCAATTCAAAGAGCAAGTAAGCTAATTAGTTTTGGATTCCTTCACTAGAACAGAATGACTATAAAACTGTTCTATTCATGACTATTAAAATGATTTATGTATTGAAACAATTAGAAGAAACCTGGTCTCTATCAATTGCATAACACTGAAATTCAATTTGACCAAAAGTGTTGAGGGATCAGTTCTAAAAGTCCTGCTGTTTCTGTATCTAACATAAATAATTTTATATTACATTTTTGTCTTCAAGTTTTATATTGAAACTTTTTCTTATCATAACAGTAACATATGCTATTGGAAAAGAGTCAAACATAAGAAGAAAATAACACCACTATTGTATTGCCTGTAAATAATGACTCAGTATTTCGGTATTTCATTCCATATTTGTACATGCGTGGGTGTGCATGCACTTACACATACACTTATTATTTACATAATTAGGATCATACTCCACATATAGTTTTGTATACTTATTTCAATACACATTATGAGAATTTATTATATACCCACATATCTATAAACATTTGAAAATACAAAAGAAATTCGACTTCTGTCCTGAAGCAGATTTTTTGATTATTAAATGAGATTATAATAAGATATTATAGGTTAGGGGTTAGGAGACAATCTAAATGCAGCCATTTATAGGTAATGAACTAATCAGTGTCCAGCCTCCCAGGGAAAGAGGCAAATCCCAAGACTAGATACTTGTTACTCAGTGACAATGTAAGTAATGTCTTCCATGTGCTCTTTTAGTAAGAGGCTCTTTGCATGCAATCCAGCATGGACTGGTTGAACTCAACACTTCAAGTTTCTACACCACAAAAAGAAATACTTGGAAATTCACCATGGTTCCATAAGTCCAAAGCACTGGTTCCTTGTTTATTTTCTAAGGCCTTGGTTTATAAATGCAACATTGTGATAGAGTGAGTATACCTTTCTCATTTCTAAGTCATAATTAATTTTATGGTAATTAGCCACACAATCTGTACAAACCTTTGGAGTTATATATACTGAAGTCAGCATCTTTGACTTTAGTACAATTAAAAAATATGGCTTTAAAAAAAGAATATGGCTTTATGATTCAGTAAGAAACCGAATGTCTTGGCTTGAACATGAATATTAAACAATATTGGCAAGAAAAATGATCACAGTGTTTCTTTTAGCAATCATAGGATAGAGAAATGGAATTACAGGCTAATTAGCTAATACTTTGAGCATATAAAAATATCTTGGAACAGATTTAAAAAATCAATGAGAAGTATTAATTCATTAGAAATTTAACGCACAGATTTCAAACTGCGGCTTTTACTTGCAACATAAATTCATAATAAATAACAGTCATACCATCAGTAGAGCTCAAACATTTTATTTCTAACTTTATCTACCCAGTAAATAATGCTGGTATTAATCAGACACATTTTTAAACAAACAAACGGATGTTAATCCTAGGAGGTAATCAACAAAATGTTAATTAAATTGTCCCCAATGCCCAGGAATTAGAGCAACTAATCCTTGACTCAGAACTTAGGAGAACCAAACAGATAATTCTGGAGACTAAATGAAATGGTCCAGAAATTTCCACAAGGACAAATTTAGTAATAGTTAAATGTCAACAGAAATATATCACCAGAAACAGCCCCAAATGATGTTTATTAGTCTTACAGACATTGAATGATAGGTAACTACTCAAAATGAATAATGTTTATAGTTTCAGTAATGATTTGCATGTGAATCCTTATATTTCAACCTAACATGATTATATGCAATAATTGTCACCATATTTCTGAAGGAAACTCCAAAGATATTGCTGGAAGCATTTTTTTATAATAATAATAATGATACCACACACATCTACCAGAATGGCTAAAATGAAAAAGACAGAAAACAGCAAATGTTTTCCTATATACTATTGTTAGGTATAAACTGAGTTAAATATGGAAAACAGACTGCATCTACTGAAGATGAGCTTACATTCTGCAACCCAGCATTCTCACTCTTAAATATTTAACCAAAAGGAATTAATACATATGTACAACAAGTGATACTTCCTATAATGTTCAGAGCAGTATTATGTCCGTTAGATCAAAACCGGAAATTATCCAACTATGTATCAACAACGGAAAGGATAAATAGATTGTGGTACATTCATAAAATGGAATTCAACACATGAATGAGAATGAATCATCTACAGGCACTGATACGGCAGAATCCCACAAATACACTTTTGAACAAAAGAAGCCAGACACTAGAAACCACACGCTGTTCAACTGCATTTATATAAAGGACAAAATTTGCCAAACTAATCTATGCTTTTTGAGGACAGAATAAGAGTAACACCTGTAACCGAAAGGTGGGCTGAAGAAGGGTTTCTTCGGGGCCTGGTAATGTTTTGTTTCCCTAATTTGGGTGTTGGTTACCCTGGGCATACTAAGTTTGTGAAAATCCATGTTTATGTGCACTTTTCCATATGTTTATAATACTTCAATGAAAAGTTTAAATTAAAAGAAAAATGAATAATTTATTCACAAAGGCACTTTCCTAACCAAGTATATTCATATTTATTAAGTATACCTTAATTGAAATAAAATTTCACTAATTAAACTCAAAATGCCCAACTGTACACCTAGAATTATAGGGTATTCAAAACATGTAAGATGGAAAGAAAGAAATAAAAGATTCCCATGGTAGCAAAATTTATGATAATGCTGGGCAACACACTGAACACAAAGGAAACCATTAGAAAACAGTAAGTAATAATACATACACTGATTTTTTTCAGCTCTTTAGATACTATATAAGATTGACTATTATTTTGTGTGCTAATTAGAAAGAAAAAAACCACTTCTAATCAATCTTTGACATGCCACTGTTTGCAAAATAAATTCCATTTAAAATACATTAAGTTGCTTTTTTTTTAAGTGCCTCTTATAATGGATGAGAAATGTGCCTAAACAGATGGCAAGTATTACAGTCAGAACAGGGAGGTATTCACATGGCAGGTATACTCCAGGAAGGATTCATGTATTAGGTGGGATAGAAGAGGGTCCTTGAAAGGTGGAAAGGAAAGAAGTTAAACCTGGAAGGTCAAGTTACTTCAAGTTAAAGAAGCTTTAGAAGCAGAAGTGCAGAGGCAGGAAAGTTCTTTATACTTTGTGGAGGCAGAAGGTAGATAACCTAATTAGAGTAGGGAATGGAGTATTAAGAAATATCTGGAGACATATTTGGATGGGAAGGTGAGACTAGACTACAGAGGGATTGATTGGTATTCCAGTGGAAACAATCTGGATACCATTCAACTGGCAAGAAGGGTTAAGTTTTAGAACTTGAGCCAGAAGTGACTGCAGTGATGTTTGAGGAAGCTTATCTTACTCTATTGGATTAGGGAAACTAGAAGTAGAGAAAGAAGAAATTACTGCAGTAGTACAGGTGTGAGGTGATGAAGACTTGGGCTGGAGTGCTGACATTACAAAGTGCATTAAATAAAAATTTCCACAGTGTAACTTTATGATGCATCCCATATGTAAAACTAAACTTGATGTTATAGTGAGCACAGCTATACCTAAAAAGAAACTGCATGCTTTTCTTTTTTATGAAACATCTGACTTAAGATTGGAAACTTGAACACATGTCTGACCTATAAATATATTTTGTGCAAATAATAAAGATGAGTAAAAAAGAGTTACACTAAGAAATAAATATCCCCAACCGTTTTTGGGGTGCCTGGGTGGCTCAGTGGGTTAAGCCTCTGCCTTCGGCCTCTGCCTTCCATATGTATTATATACATATGAAAAAGTGCACTTCGGTCCTGATCTCAGGGTTCTGAGATCAAGCCCCACATCGGGCTCTCTGCTCAGCAGGAAGCCTGCTTCCCCTTCTCTTTCTCCCTGCCTTTCTGCCTGCTTGTGATCTCTCTCTCTCTGTCAAATAAATAAATAAAATCTTAAAAAAAAAACAACAACCCAACCTTTTCAAAGGAGCTTCACTTAAACTTTATCTTTTTAAGACCTAAAGTTTCCAAACACCCAACTAAAAAATCTGTTCGGTATTTACGTACTATGCATGTTGAATGTTTACTTCATTTAGATCATGAATGATTATAAAAAATTGGGTCAGTTGGTCTATCTATCTGTCTATCTACTCCCTCTATTTCTATATCCCTTTTTCTCCTCTAGCTAGTTTTTTTTCCCAACAGAACATACAGAACACAGAATCTCAAGTGCTTATAATCTTTATACTAATATTAAGTCTTAGAATGTTTAGTAAAGTGTTTTGCTCAATGAAATGGGGTAAAAATCTGTGTGGTCTTTATTACTAAGTTATGCAAATGATTATGTCTTTAGACAGAATCTAAAGTACACAATAAGCCTTTAGGCACTTCTTTAACTTAAAAAAGTAGATTTCCAACATGTAACACCAGGAAACAACAGATGTTGGTGAAGACCTTGAGAAAGGGGTACCCTGTTACATTGTTGTTGGGAATACAAAAGGGTACAGCCACTTTAGAAAACAGTATGGAGTTTTCTCAAAAAGTTAAAAATGGAACTACCTTATGACACAGTAATTGCAATACTAGGTATTTATCCAGAGGATATAAAAATAATGATTCAAAGGGGCACATGCACCCCAATATATATAGCAGCAATGTCCACAATACCAAAACATGGAGAGAGCCTCAATGTCCATCAACAAATAAATGGATAAAGAAGATGTGGTATACATATATAATACACAATGGAATATTATTCAGTAATCAGAAAGAATGAAATCTTGCCACCTGCAATGGCATGGATGGAACTAGAGTGTATTATGCTAAGCAAAATAAGTTAGAGAAAGAAAAATACCATATGATCTCACTCAAGTGAAATTTAAGAAACAAAAGAGATAAACATAGGGGAGGGTAAGGAAAAATAAAATAAAATTTAAAAAGGAGAGGGAAACAAACCATAAGAGACTCTAAACAGTAGGGAACAAACTGAAGGTTGCTGGAGGGGAAGTGAGGTGGGTAGCAATGGTGTAATTGGGTGATGGGTACTAAGGAGAGCACGTGATGTAATGAGCACTGGGTGTTATATGCAACTGATGAAATTCTACCCTAGAACTAACAAAAGGAAAAAAAAAAGATTTCCAATTGGTAAATCCTTTCTTGAATGACAACACATCTGTAGTGACTACTTTTGAATTAAATGTGGTATTGCATGCATGAGATTGAATTGTTCCCTTGGGGGTACCTGGGTGGCTCAGTTGGTTAGGCATCTGCCTTCGGCTCAAGTTGTGATCCCAGGGTCCTGGGATCAGTGGGGGTCTGCTTCTCCCTCTTCCTCTGTGCTCATGATCTCTCTCTCTCTCTCATATTAAAAAAAGAATAATTCCCTTGAACCACAACACTGTGAAAAGTATAGTACTGATAGCATAGCAAAAGAGACAACTAGAATCATTTTTTCTTAGAATTTTTACAGACTGCTGGATAGAAGACTAGCTGTTGCTCTTCTTGTACTCAAAGTAGATAAAATTAAAGGGGAAAATGTGTCATTCATTCAAAATCTTCTGATTCATCTAGTTATAGACATATACTTGTGTTTATAAATCATAGTAACAGAGCAATAGAAGCTAAACCTTTTTTAGAGTACTGAATATAGTCCTTTAATGTAGTGACATTGTAGTGACATGTAGTATAATCATGTAGTATAATGTAGCATAATCATGTAGTATAATCATGCTGATAGTTTAGAAAGAAAAACTTTGGTCATAACTTAAAAGTAAAAATGTAGTTTTTAACAGAGCTAACAATGAAAGACTTACTATTTACTTACAGAGCATAATAATTTCAGAAAATGATGGAATCAGATTACCCAGTTTTCTGCTTTGGTCATGTCTATAACTCAGGAGATTAGGGTAAATACTATTAAATGATTTTCAAAAACTATATAATCATGATCTTTATGTCTGTATGTCATTATGTAAGCAAATGATAGTAATTCTTATTCTTCCTTATATGAGTTATTGTCATTTTCTAGATAT